>JAHZNB010003752.1:0-25115 GCA_027744295.1 Callyntrura guangdongensis
TCTGACCGGATATATGGGGGTCACCAGGTCACATGCATTTATGCTTGCATGTTCACTTGTACAGTATCGACGACGCTAAGGAACTTACATATCTGAGTTACACTCATCTCGTTATTTATTTAACATTTATGATTCTCATTCTTTAGCTTATGTTAAAAACCAGTATTTTGCCAGTGTTGTATGACGGCGTTACAACACTTTATACATTGACTCAATCATATTTCGTTACCCGACTCGTCACGGCTCACAAAACGGTGCCCCCAGTCGAACTCTTCCAGTTTGTTCCTACGAAATCTCTCACTGAGTTTAACACAGCACTTCAGGCAAGATGGAAACCTGAAATTCATTTATCTCCATGATCTCGAATAAAGCAGAGATGTAGTTACAATAGTTTTAGCTGTACAACAGTCCTTAATGCATCGTTTTTACCTCATTCGTACTTGTAGGAAGCCGGATCAGAACATAGTGAACAGTTGCTTGGAAGTGAAGACTCGGATGATGCTGATGCAGCATACGCACACATTATTGCTCCTCCTGATGTACCATTAAACAAAACCACCCTTTAATTGTTTATTAATTTAATTGAATAATATATGTTCTGCTATGCATTCAAGTAAACTGTCATTACTAAACATAAATTTAATTGACTTTAGGAATTGACATCTCTTGGTGCTGATTTTGATCCAAGTCAAATGGACGACAAGGTGACAAAAGCCGCGTCTGTGCCACGATCAAAAGGCGCAATTGGAAAACCGGAAGCCGGTTCCGAGAGAGCATTGGCTCCGCAAGCTTCACCTCATGCATTGAATGGATTGGCTGATCACTTAGGTCTGACACCCGAGCAGCTAGCATTCCTCCAGTTTCTCAAAGCACAAAAGCAACCTACTCAGCCTCCCACCGTGCCAGCTAACTTCTTTGGTGCTCCATTTGTTCCAAATGCAGCAGCATTAGCAGCTACCGCAGTTGCTCCTTCAGTTCAGGTGACATCATCACCCATTGTTGTGGATACCACGGCAACTGTCGTTGAAACCAAGACGCTTAGAATACAGTTTGGAGCCAAACCTACGTACACAACTTTGTATTCAACCAGGGTTGTACCTACAAAAATGACATCCTATGTGACTATGTCAATTGCTGTCGCTCCAACTGTTGCAGCTCCTATTTCTAATCCTTTCTTCAATCCAGCCGCGTTTCCACTAGCTTATCTTGGCTAGATCTACATAGAAGTACTCACAAGTTAGAAATAGGTAGTTGTTTAGAGACAATAAGCGCAATGTCATGCACAACACTGCATTGTTATTTACAAATTTGAAAACTGACTCTTGACATCTACATCTGCTGTACGTGCCTCCAAACTATCAGGTACTTACTGGAATCCCTATTCTATAATCCATATACTCGATGGCCAGACATAGTTCAATTAATAATACGCACAGTTATAAAAACTATGAAGTTTTAATCAACACAAATTTTCTTGATTTCATACCTCAATAATGATTTGGAATTCTTGATTGTTGAAATTTTCTACAGGCTGAAAGTTTGCCATTTGTGAAATGATGTATGTATATATATACTGTATATTTGATGCTTCGTATTATTTACATTACTACGAAAAAATGAGATTGACGTAACATTTTGCAGTGCCATGACATATTGTTGATGACGGACAGTCAGCAGTTTTGTATGTTGCGTATTTAACTTTTTTTACATAATGCAAAAACAATTTGATCTTTGTATATGGTTCGTGAGAATTGTCAAAATGCATACTGTTTTGAGAAGAAAACGAATACGACGTATATTACTATATATAGGTATGTATCTTGCACAACGCCCTATTGTCAAATACCGTAATAAGTATTTTTTAAATATATTGTACAAGTTAATGTTACGAGTTTTTTGACACAATTTAATATTAATATTATTATTGAGATAGAATTATTTGTCAAATGTTCTGAAAATGAATTATAAGAATGGAGTGAAAATTATTTTTTGTGATACCCACACCTAAAGTAATTGATTACTTTTCCAGTACGCGTGGCTAAAACCATGTACGTTATGTTTGTGATGAATGATGTTTTGTGTGCGTGAGTGGATTTGGATGGTGCAACCGCAATTATGGAACCAAAAACGAGTTTTTCACTTTTGTATTGTCCTTTTGTATCTCTTTGTACATAATGCATGATAGCTAACGGTAGCATTTTGTGTACATGAATGCTAAAATTATTGTAGCAATAGTGTATTTTACGATTCGTACAATTATCTAACGATATATGGCTCACCATTAGTGACACGTGTGAATGATATAACGTACATAGATAGTGAGAAAATGAATGCAATTATGTGACAAGATGTGGGGTTTATTATTATGTTTTTAGTTTTTCAAAACAAAAAAAACAATTTTGTTTCCAGTTTGGAGAAAAATTTGTAATAAAGAAATGAAATCGATAATTATTTTCGTGATTTTATTGATTTTTTTTTGTGTGATTGACAAAAGAACACCAACAAACTATATAGTTCGTGTTCCTTTCAGTCCTGAACCTGTGCGATTTGTGAAAAGATATCAAAGTTCTAAGAGTCGGATTTTGTTTCTGTTGTAGATTCAATTACATCACTTGAATCAGCAGCACCTTGCTGATATTGCGTTTCCACAATTTTATCGTCGACGTTTTTATTTTGAAGCTGTGACGATACAAGTTCGGCATTATCGTTTGGATCAAGCTCCCCGCTGATTTGCTGACGTTTGTCTCTCGTCTCAATTGAATCTTCATTGTCCGTCTCAGTCCCCTCAAAAATTTCATCGGTAAAGTCATTACTAGAGAGACGATTAATTACTCATTACAGATTTCATGAATAGTTAGAGAAATATATATAAATGATTATAGAATATAAATGAAGATACGTTGTGCAGCATGAAGGTTCGAATACTTACCCTAAGTCGACATGAAATATCTCGTAAAGCCGAACCTCCCTCTTGTTCGATGTTTTATTGGATTCTATGCTAAAACCAAGTAACTTCTGAAGAAGTATCAAATGTCCAGTTCCTGAATCCTCTAATGGATCCTCAAACATAACGAAATGCCAACCAGCTTCTCGACTAGATCTTTTGTACTTGATTTCACCATTAACTTGGCTACGAGTATCATACATTTTGTACACCGTACCGGCATCTGTTGCCTCTTGAATCATGAGATTGGTAGTGTCTACTATTACTCCGTCCAAAAGTTCAAATCCTTCCGGCAGTTCTTCTTCATCTTCATCCTCGGTTCCTTTGTCGGCTAAATTGTCCTCGAAAGAATTCACGGAAGGTTCTGTTGGTTTCACTTTGGATACTTCATCTGAATCGTCCTGATATTTTGAATCACTTGAATATATACATAATATAAATACGATAAATGCAAGAAACCCTTGGTACATTTTACTAGATAGATGGCGTTTCTCCTTAAAAAATAAAAAATAGTTACGTGGGCAAATTTCTGTGTACGTGAAACAATGATATATGAAAAGCAAGCAATTTAAACTGCATTGTGAACCCATGTGAACCCACCCATTAATTTGCTACTTGTTACATGACCTACATTTTAATATTACTATACAATACACTGGCATTACATTGTAACTGTTAATCGATTACTCCAAATCAGTTTGGTTTCCTGCGAAATGAGTCTTTTAAAAACAGTATTGTGTTAAATGCCAATCTAAAGAACTCTACAATATTTGGTAATGAAAGACAACAATTTTCTCTACCCTAGAAACAAGTACAAAGATACGTGGTTTTTTGTAACAAGTTACTGGAGGAATAATTGCCAATGTACGACTTGGTAAATTGTTATATTCTTTATTTTTTTCTTTATACGCTCAACATCTGCATATTATTACAATGCTACAAAATATTATGCACTTTCCATTTTGTTCCGTTGACATGTTTTTATAAAAGCACTTGTGTAAATATGATGACTTAATTC
This sequence comes from Callyntrura guangdongensis, assembly GCA_027744295.1. Lineage (NCBI taxonomy): Eukaryota > Metazoa > Arthropoda > Collembola > Entomobryomorpha > Paronellidae > Callyntrura > Callyntrura guangdongensis. The sequence goes on from JAHZNB010003752.1 coordinate 3,963, forward strand.
AACGCTACTACCAGCCCCAAAAGTTTATATCACAATAATCTCATTTTTTGTCTACATAAGGTAATTTATGTATTCGTCTGAGAATACATTTATAATAAAAAGCTGAAATAGTCATAGTAACACTACTATTACTGACCGTGATTATAAGTTTGTTAATCTATTTACAATGACCGCGTTCTTATTATAGGTTAATATGAGGTCTAAAATGTCTCGCATCGGAGATCAGGATTGTTCATGGAAAAAGCTCCACTTACTTGAAACCTTTTAGGAGAAGAAGCTCTTTAAAAACCTAGAACGTATTTTCGTCTATATTTTGTACAAGTTCATATAAATGCAGCACAATTATGATGGCTTATTCATGATTTCATGTAGTAACAAACTAAATGCAACATTCGTATAACATAAAAGCTGTACATGTAACTAAGAAGTTAAATATTACAACCTAACATTAACAATAAATTAATATATTAACTATAACTATGATTAGTATAATATGGTTTGATTTGGTATAAATAAGCAACCCATGACTGTCTAAACCGGTGTGTTTACTATATACTAGACATGACTACTTACTTAAAAATTACTTCCAAATCCATTGATTTTGTACGTTAGCTGAGTATATGGTATTTAGGCATATTTTGCAACAAAAAATTCTCATGAATGCTACTCCCTGTAGAACAAACTAGTTACGCTTACATTCAGTTAAGAAAGCTACAACATTTACTATGCATCGCAGATCAGTCAGTGATTGATTGGTAAATTAATTTGTCTTCGCTTTTGGTTCAGAAAGGCGTCGGTGGAAGCAAAAGTTCCATATGGTCCACAAAACAAGGCATACGATTCCTAGCAACCAGAATAGAGCGATGTGACTGGAAAGAAATAGGAAATATCATCTTCAAAATTGATTCCTGTTTATACAGAATTCTATTATTTATGCACTTCCGCAGCACTTGGATTTCTGTTTATTGTTTCGAAACTTAACATACCGCGGAAGAGGTTTTGTAATAGTGATTGGATCGAATTTCGCTACAATCAGAAATTCCGTTGAAACGATGGCAAGAATAATCCATGACTGACTACCGAATTTTTTGCAGTCGCTAAAATGACGTATTGTTGATTAAATATATAACAAACATGAACCCATACTATAACAACTAAAGAAAAATGTTTTTTTTTTAATCTTTACCTGTCATCCAAATATTGAAATGTTTCTCTTAACCCCACTGCGCCCCAAAACAGCAACGCGAATAGACGGATTAGGTTTAATGGGTGACCCGGAGGAACCCACAAGACAAACTTCAAATAAAAGGTGTTAAGTTCAGCAACCAAAAACTGTCGAAACAAATGCAACCATGAATAACATTGCAGTAGCTTTGTGAATTAAATATTATTTACACAAGATGTACAAGCTGTCTCTACACAGTATTAACAATTTATACTGCTTTGCTAACCACAAATGTTATTCCCAACACTGCCATCCATCGTGCCAACGACGATCCTGGTTTCCAGTCAAACTCAATCCATGAATGAGGTCCAAATTGAGCAAGTATACGCTTAAGCTTTGCTCTGTTAAATTATTTACGGCAGAATTAATCATTGAACATTTACCAAATCTCGGAAGAAAAAAATTGTATTGACCACTTGGCGACTTAAAATTTAAATATTAAATAGTTGCGCAACTTACTTGTATCCTGGAATGTTCCATAATCCTCTCCAATAGTACGTTCGAACTCGGAAGTACTTCAGTGTCAATAGTCCAAAACATATGCCAAGACCATTGCACAATAGTGCATCTAAAATCCACTATATACAATAGTCCATCACAATTAAATTCGTAATTAACACTAGCATTTTTATGCATGTGATTTACTCGTTAGTCGTTATTCTCTGTGAGTAATTTAATTTTGTAAAATTTCATGTGTCCATTACACGACCATGCCTAACATGGCCTATGTATTACAAAATGGAAATATAAAGTTATTTTGTTATTTTTCTTATCAATTTATTTAACATATACCATTAAAATGGATTTAATACATATTAACTTCACTAGTTGTAATTTCACTTAGATTAGGAAAATTAACGAACACATATTACCTGAAATAGTACGAAAATTAATGCAAGTTGGTAAAGAATAGAAAGACAAAATATAAATCGCCAAAAAGCTGGATGTGGACGCAGAAAGGGGCCATCAGGTGATATAGTAACTCCAAGGAGTATGAACACGCTGACACAAGCAATGAGACCACGTTTAGCATTATATTCTGAATTGTCCACCGGATCTTCGAATAATGCTACAAAAACCAGGACACAAATCAGCAACGCTAATACCGTTAAAGTATGTGCCCGCCTGTTAACAAATAGTTAAAACAGAAGCATCAAAACATTGTTTAAATTCCATTTTCAGTTGAAAATGCTCAATATATGACAGAGAAATGCTGTACCAAAAGAATGACATAGTCCCATCATCAAAAAATCGGATTTTATGCTGCTTTTCCCGTGCCCAATCATAACCAGACGTCGTGACGCTGGTAGAAGACTCATTTCGTCCAATGACATCGTCCTCCATTTTGAATTTTTAAAAATTGTTGCTCAGTCTTTACAAAGTGACCTACAGTACAGTATGTACTATCTACCTAAGTAGCAGTCTTCACGTAAATCAACTACACTTTGTCTTTTCTGTGTTAACACACTAGAATTAATCATTCACATCAGAAACAATCACGACCACACTGAAAGTTACTTCAACCTGCACCTGACTGTCACGCCTGACCACCCACAAACTGGGAATAACTTTTTGAATTCTCAATTTGATCTAAAGTAACCAACTATCTCTGTTTCATGTTTATATTCATATCTACACACAGCACATTATGATTTTCACCAGCTTCCAGTAGTATTAAGCGCTTAACAAATGGCATGGAATTGTTTGGAATAAGAAATGTTCCATTCAGCTTTAAAAATAATAAAAAAGTGAAATCGCAATATACATAATCTGAGTTAAGTGTTTTGTTGAACCCTATGACTTTTCTTACCGGATGCGGATCTGCCTCAGTGATAAAACCAAGCAATTAATACGTTGCAACTTAATTTTTAATTGATGCACAAAGAACTAATTCATTCTGTATCACTAACTATACAAGCAAGCAGTAATTGCTTATCGGTCAAAGATATGCATATGTTGTGAAACTTACTCTGGGGCTACCGTATCTACATTGACTTACGATTGATTGATCAATCAAGACTACATGCGTAGAAGAGCGAAGATGCATGTGCGATACGTTAACCAATAAATTTATCCGGCTGAAAATATTTTTTATTTATAACAGCTTCTATCCGCCTTAGATCATGCCATCTAGTATTCCTTACTCACTCGTAAGACACGTTGACTGGAAGGATTCATTAAAAGGTAGTTAAGATGACACACTGTGTCACTACAATCTGTAAACACAAGAACCGGATCTCTTGCAACTAGCCTAATCATGTTTTACATAACTTAATGAATGCACTTTCTACAAGTTTTCACTGAAACAATCGGCAGTTAACGAAACACTGCAATGGGAAGTTGTTGCATCGAACGGTACATCAGTTCAAAAATCCTCAATATTACACCAAGTGATTTAACAAATTAAGCATTAAACTTCACTAAATTTTTTGACTTATTATAAAGGGTGGAGATAGACATGGCCATGCACCTAACATTACCCCATCAACTTCTGCGTGTGAGCAAGTATCTGCCACTTTATCGTATGAGTTTTTAGCAAAAGATTTACTATATACAATGCCTTATCGAATCCCAATAAAAGCTATAAAGCTATATTTCTTTTCTAACTCATATGGTTACCATAAGAAAAACAGTGATAAGAAACGACTATTGGAGCACCAGAAATGTGTTTTGCTCTTCTGATCTTTTATCCCATTTAAAAGACCGGTACGGTGATCACCTGTTAAAAGTGGTTATTAACAAGCACAAACAATTTATCCGGATTTAATGAATGAATTTCTGTTTCAATGAGTGGGGAAATTTTTTAATGAGTCACAGTGGATTGCGGAAGAGGGATAAAAATTATGGGAGTTTATTTGTTCATTTTTTATTGCCTACACCTCCAGCAGATGATCATCCTACTGCAATAAAGGTATGCAAAAGCACGACCGCAGTGGAGAAGGTATAGTAAGGTAACTCTAACCAGTGCAGTGCAGTAGTGCACGTATACTTACCACGATCCACGATATACGAGATCTTACTGCTTGTCTTATTCGTAAGCGTTGTTGTCCGTTCTCAAAGTTGGACCACAGACTACAGGCAACATGATTGAAATTTTCACTCCAGTAGTGCAGAGCAATGCAATAATCTGCTGTTGTTGTTGTGGTGGTGGTATATGATGTATACACATAAATTGATGATGAGCAAAAACAAAGTAATTCTTTGTTCACCCGCTTGACTGAAACAATAACACGTGGGTTATGTGAACACAGTACAGTGGTGAGTTTGCGGTGATTCAGGCCACGCACGTAGTGCAAATTAAACAACGTGTGTCACAATAACAAGTAACAAAATTCGGTTAACTCCAGTACAAAATACACAATGCACTAGTGGTACTAAAAGTAAACATGCCAATGATTATATTATATGTATGAAATTTCATTTCTGATGTAAATACTTGTCTGGTCTGCAATAAAGAATAGTAATTATTATTATGACGACTTTCATAGCTTACGTACTATTGGTTATCATTCATCCATCATCACTCATCAGATGTTCAAAATTCTTTTGAAGATATCTAATGTTGTGCGCAGTGTTGTCTAATATATAGACAGAATTCAGGACAATATAACTTGTCGTTGACCGGTCATAGCCATATTAGTATTGGAAGACGCCAATTGTTTTTTATCAGATTCGTCTGTCGGAGAAGTATTTTATCTTGTTGCTAATCGGTTGATCACCACTGCATAAGGGTAGTGTAAAGTCAGTCAGTCCGTTAGTTGTCCTTTGCTCGTTGTAACGAAAAGTTCAAATGAGGTTCGGCTACCTTACCATTGTTTTACAGCCAGGTATCAGAAAAATTGTACACGTCAACTTTGTTATCTGTAAATCATTAAGATTATGATGAATTTTTGCAATCATACCACAGTAGGTATTATTATTGTTGCGGGGGTGTACAAAACAAATTGGAGTTTGAAATGTGTATTATTAATTAAACTCAGGTTGGTTATACGTTGTATATTTTTTATTTTGAAATTCTTTTATATGTCAGTATTTAAGTGTCACCAACATGAGTTTAAGTAACATTAATAGAGACATATTATGATGACAAATAGGAGTGAATGGTGAGATATTGCTGCGGATATATACTGAATGTTTTTATTTGACTGGATCCCAGTACAAACTCATCTTAATTTTTGAATAAATAACTATTTTATAAGGCGCAACATAATGATGATAAACAAACAGGAAGTCGCATATTATTATATATTTATACTACATACACATTTATGTTTATAACTCTACAACTACGATCAATACAATCAAATACTATGCGTATACTATTTTATACAACCAGTAACCGGTGCCCTAAATTGGGCTTCAACACTTGCATTGTTTTTTCAGTGTTAGGAATTTTAAAATGGCATTAAGAAATGATTTAAGATGACATACAGTTACTTCTGAAAACGACAATTACATATTACACTATTAAAATAACGACCAATTTAACAATCTTTTACTGTCTTAAAGTACTCCTCTTCCGACATCCACCGATCTAACTCTCGTTCAAAATCACTGAGCTTGGGGAATACGATAGCAATGTATCCCTTCTCGAAGTTTTTCAATACATTGGGCTCCTTTACAACTCCTTCATTCATTTCGATTAGTTTCGCAACAAGATTCGAGCGAACTATAAACGGTTGTGCACGGTCTTCACACTTAATTGTACATAAAATAGAACAGTCTGTAAGATACTGAGCCCCTGCTTTCTTCTTTCCGGATACCTTGTTATTAAGCCTATTACAGCTGTCATTTGCCTGTAAAGTGAAATTTAGGTCAGTTATAAACTGTCATCATGAAATAGCTAATAGGAACCCATGTCAGTAAGCAAATATATGTCTGTACCTGATAATCTATAGAGGAAATCACCAGATCTTCTGTGATGATGGGATGATATGGGGCTAACGTTATTAGGCATATTTTGTTGGAGTGTACAAGAAGTCTATAATGTCCACCTCCGCCGGATTCAATTGAGTATAATCTAGTAAAAGCTCTCTCAGTTAAAGTTTCATACGACGTCTCCTGACTTAGATAGTCGTCCTCAATGTCTTGAAATGCCTCCATATTGAAGAATTTACGGAAGAGTTTTCTATAAATTCAAAATAATTTACGAAATCACATAATATACATTAAGTAGTATTTAAATACTGTATTGTAGATAATGCATTGTCGGAAGGACCAACCTTTTGATGTTAAAAATCGATAAGATCATTCAGACGCTGCCGTTGAGTTATCTCTTTTTTTCTGTCTTTCCAAAGATTTCTTAAAATTGGATTTTCTCCGTTCTTCACGCTAAAATACATTTTTTGGCATTTTAGATGCTAGAATAAATGTTAAAATAAAAAATGCATATTTTAAAAAATTACGATTAATTACCTCAGCTTTTAAACATTTTAGCATTACAGCATTAGCATCGTTACAGGCCCCCAAAAACTTTCTGAATTTATTCTGAAATGAAGAACATTTGCAATGGAACAATTTTATTGAATCTTTGGTTGTACATCTTTCACACCAGCAATGTATGTTAAAAATGAAATCAAGATTTATATGTTCAATGCATTGAAAAAATCAAGCTGTACTCTATAATGCAATCACCGGAAAATCACAAATATTTAACATACCTCCTGGTGGCATTGGAGCAATGCTTCAATCAGTCGATTGCACTCGGGGGTGTGTAAGTGAGATGACAAATCAGGATGCATTCAGTCTGCTTTAAGGTGGGTTGTTCAAAATAAATTATTAGTGTAAACTACACCTTAAACATTATAGATTCACAGAGTACAAGTTATTTTCTAGAGCTGAAGTCAATTACAGAAGAATAAAAATAAAAATCTAAAGATTCTTTACAGCACCAAATTACTGCGTTGTATATGTTTTCCAAAATATATAGTGATTAAACAAATTGCTGACAGGATCACAATCAACAGGACGACCGACAGTGTTCACAGTTAAAATTATCAGTACTCTATACACATGATAATCATATCAAGGTGATCTTAATTACTAGGTAAAATTTGGCCTGCTTTGCTAGATAGCTTGAGCTTCATAAAACGACAATTTGTGGCACAAAGACATTAACTTTCCTACTTGAACAATAATGGCTGACCAGTAGTGACTTTAATTTATATTTATAATTTAATGATAAGCGTATTCACACATCCACTGGTCACGTAAAGAATCCCTCACGCTGTTGAACGATGGGAAGCTCGACAGGGCTAGGAGGAGATGGATCGCGGTATCTACAAACGAAGTCAATATATATGAGTTAATAATACAATATTTTATTTCACGCTTTGTTTAATTTAAAATCATAGTTAATTAGTGCCACAAATACCTTTGATGAGAAAATTCGTGTCTAGGACCGGGTGATGATGCTAATGCCCGGACTGCTACCATACGACTCTTTTCTGTAACCTCTTTTGCAAGATACTGTTGAAGATGCAGTAGTTCCTCCCGATCAGCTGATGAGCGGCCGCCTGACGAACAAGATGAAGAGTAGGAAGAATGATAAGAATGATTTGGCTGAAGATTGTTTCGGGGTGGTTCGTTTCGTTTCCACGTGTCACCACCACTGTTCCCAATTAGTCTCCTATTACTAGAGCTAATACCCGAAATAGTATTGTAACTTTGGGGTCGAGCTCCGCCTCCACTGTCGTTGAGAAATGATGAAGACCCACGGTTTCCTTGGAAGCCAAAACCATACACAGATGGTGGTGGAGGTCTCTTGTTACCAAATAGTCGTTCTGTCGCTGATAAGTTTGATGTCCTAGAAATAGAACAATATTTTATTTCAAATGCAGTCACATTAATTTTTGCAAAGCTACCTCCAAGTTTCTATTTTTAACGCAATTAACGTATGTCGCCGTGAAATTTCTAAAACATAAAACTAACAAACCATAATGATCTTAGATTTCACAAGCTATTATGTTAGTAGTTTCGCAGTTCAATATAACAAATTCCGTATCGTTGTTTACACTTTATCATTCCTTTGAACACCCTACCTCTGCAACCCAGCTTGTCCATGCCTCGGATTGCATATATTGGACTTTATAAATGCAATGGCGCAGTACATAAGCATTGTTGCATGACGCCCCTGGAAAATTCACCTTGCATGTTTTGTTAGGTTGCTTTTGCCGTTGAGAGTCAAGAGTGTGAACTTGCTCAGCCGTATGTAACAATATAACATTGGCTAACCATATAACATTATATAATATGTAATTATTAGGTATATTATGATACGTAAACAAAGATCAATCTGTATTTTTTTCGGACATGAAACTACTTATGGTTGGTAAAACTTTAGTTTAAACAGTAGTAAAATAAAAGTAAGTAATTACCTACTTCCACATCTTTGTTCCACGGACTATTTCATGTATGTACCATTTAGGTCTACCTGACTCATCCTGACAACACAACATGAATTTTATTGTGTCAGTGAAATTTTTTTTGGCTATTACACAATTATCATACGAGTGCACATCAACGAAGAACGAAGTTGCTAAGATTGATAAAATCTTTAAAATATGATACCAATGCAATCATCAGCACAGCGGCCCCTACGGTTTTTTATTCCATTTAAACTTGAGTATATAATAGTATATTGTAGATCTTACAATACGTTATGAAGAACTACGGCATTTCATTTTCAGCAGAAATTAATGATTTGCATTAAATTTATTGCTATGACATATCAACCTTTCCCTGCAGTTCTGTTTAAATTCATTAACATGACATGTGACAGTTAATACCCAAAAAGGATGCGTCCAGCGGGAATGGCTGGACTCCAACGGACAGGTGAAATGGAGATCTAATATTCACATACATATTCATTTTAGTTGGGTATAACATCGATTTCCCCAATAAAAAATATTTTACTCTCTGAAATTACTATGTACTTTAATTCCGACCCAAGTCCCAGTACATAATTTAAGGTAAAACTCTGGTGTATCCTGGCTGTTCAGGTGAAGCTTAATAAAGTCAATAAAACTATATGGAGCTGACTACTTATTTAAGCTCCTTTCCACAGAGACAAAATACGACTGAACTTTAGACTAAATGGGGAACGAAATATTGCACTACATAACTCGAAAAGACTGGTTCAGGTTATTCTCATGTACTTCGTTCTTGTTTCAAAACAAAATGTATATAAAAAACATAGGATTCAAACGGGAAAATATTCAATCGCTTGCTTGTAAATTAGTTGCAGCAGTAGTTATTGAAGCAATGGGTACATTACTCATTGGCAATAATATAGCTGTATAACATTAAAGAAGAAACACGCATGAATGCGCATCTTTCAAATCTGGTAATGAGTAAAATAAGTAATAATAACATTTGCTTTATATAACTTACAACTTATCAGAGTATCATGTTGAATATTTTTTGCAGCAAATGACGTTAAATATTTTCCGCGTTTTAAAATGTATATAACATTTTAGCTCGTCACGCGGAGAAAATGTTCAGATGGTCCAGGGCTAACTTTTACTACTTTTATCATAAGTGGTAATGCCCATATGCCCTGTTACATTGTGGGAATTTTCAAAAATTACTTATTGTTTAGTCCATAAAATGTGATACTATATTTATAACTTGAGTTCACAATGGGTGCAATGTGCAATATATATGACCTTCATGGACAATTTCCAGGGACAATAGAGAAAGGCTCTTTTTTAGTTTTACTTGTAATGTTACTAACCTAGTTAATAAAATAATAATATTAACATAGTAATTAGTAACAACAGTTTCACGTACACTGCAGCACGAGAAATTTATCTGCCTCAGCCAATTTGACAAAATTGCATTAATCTAGCATGCAAATGTACTTTCTATATGTTGGCTTCTCTGACAAATATAGGCTAGAATCAGTTGAGCCTGACCCTATGGCGTCGCCAAATTTCCAAAATTGTTTTTTTTCACACGTATCTATTCAGTATTTACGTTGATGTAAAGGTTTTAACCCAGGGATGATAGAATTTACAAAAAAAAATTTGCTCTAATACATTACCACATACGATTCAGACGTTGTTGTGTGTAAAAAAATACCGTGGGTCGCTATTATTGTTATCATCAAATGAAATTACCTCTCGGTATCATGAACCCTCTTTCCTCATCGTAGTACTGTCCAGATTTAGAATAAATAACTCTTTTTCTTTGCCCAACTATCATGTATTTTTTCTGAATGCCGGACAAAATGACAACTGCAAACACTCCCACTTAATACCACTCGTTAGATGGTGAGGTGCTGCAATTTTGACTACAGTAAATGTAACAATAACCAAATGGTGGGCCCAACTGGCAAAATAGAATAAAATGTCATGAATAAAACTGACTTTTGCAATTTTATCATTCGATAAAAAATACCACCTACATTACAAAATGTATGCAATAATGAACTTAATATTAAAAACCAATAAGATAATCATAAGAAATAATTAAACATGGTTAACTCGTATATACTCGTAATGGTAAACAAAATCGGAATCATTATTGCAATGAATAATATTGTTTCAGCACCAGCACTATCAGATCAAAGCTTTTCTGTACCCATATATTTGCATGAACCCTACATTTATGTGGCAGCCAACCTTGCAGCAAGCCCATATAACAGAGGAGAATTTGTCAACGTCATTTTGACTGGCCAGGAGTTTTCAAGTTTCACGTCCACTGAAATCTATATTGCTGTTATATAAGCAGGATTCCTGCCGTCATAACGAAATATAAAACATTTATGTCCCTAAGTCCCTAACATTAAATAATGACCCAATATTAATTTCCACGCCCGAGATGCAATTTATATTCCCCTTTCGCCTGTCAACTAACGTCACTAATGTTTTACTTGCTTCACCTTGGTGATTACATGAATGGCGTTATTACTTGATTGAAAGAGAATGCTAAAACTGTGCATTACCTGACTTCTTTAGGTGGACAGACCCCTGCCAATGACCAGTCACACTGGAGTCGCGGCGATCCACTACTTTGAATAAATGAGTGACGACTGTTTCCCCCACCCACCGTAGATGAACCTGATATAACCCCTGGTTTCCTCAGACTTGTGGCCCTTTTTACTGGGCTAGCTGGAGTACTTTGTATAACGGCAGCAGAGGATGTGGATGCAACGGATTTCCCACCAACGTAGTTTTGATGATTGGAATACGACCTTTCTCTCGGATAACTGTTACAGCCTCCTCTGGAGTTCAGATCTAATGCTTCTTGCTGATGGTAAGACAGGCGGTTTGCTTTTGGATGACTGGTAGGAAGACGTACTGGATTCAAAGGAATTCCAGCTGCGCCATTAGATTTAGAAAGTAATCTACAAATTGCCTCTGCCTTCTGTGAACGTTTTCGCTCTTCTTCTGGTTCCAGCTGGGGCTCTTCTTCTGGGATGTATCTCTCAGGAATGTCAATTTTATCCGGGGTGCCAAGAATCCGATCAATGAGGTCTTCGTCGAAATCAAGATCGGTTGCTGTTGTAGACGCTTTTACAGGGACTGGACGTCGGACGAAAAAATCATACGGGTCCATTTTGGCAATAGCATTGTCTTTTCCTACGTAGTTCTTTGTACTGTTTGCTTGACACACTAGTTCACAACTTTAAACACGAACTAGATAAAACTTTGTTCAGATAAAAATACTATAAACCGTTAGGATGAGATCAGCGTTAAAACCAGCACCTAGTAACGTCAAATCTGGCATCCACATAATCTCCACGAATACTTAATTAGAGCAACGCTCTCATCATAAGGCAGTTATCTGACAAATTTACTTTACAACCGTATTGCCAGAAAATGTTAAGTAATGAAAGCCACTCAAATGAGAACAAACTATCTGAAATCTCAACTATCATGAAATGAACACTTGACGTATGGATTTCGTCGTACGCGTATGTAGTGGTAGTCTTTGTAGTCAAGCAGTTTCATTCAAATTGTTAACGAACACTAATATGATATGCTCCACACTGTGCCTGTGAGAGAATTCATGCATGCAGTCAGATAACTTAAATTGTCACTTTAGCTTTTGGTGCCATTTTTTGCTAAACAAAAATAGTCTTTTCAGCTCTCAACAGAGAAGATGCAGAAGGGAACCAATGGCAAATTGCAGTAGTGCACATGACACACTACCAAAAAAATAGGCCAGAGAAGTGAAAGGTATTGAATTGAATTGGCAGTCAAGTATATTGTTTATTAGATCCTTCGCAAAAAGTCTTTATTACCTTTTCTGTTGCACTTACACGTACTAGTCACGTCTATTTTTATGTAGGTACCTTTATGTATATTAATAGACGTCTGCGCACATGCATACCTTGCAAAATATGTTCACCCGTGTTCCGAAAATACTACTGCTGTTGTTGCTTTAATTGTTCGTTTTTGATAATGGAGCATTTCGTCTATTATTTAAAATTCCTCGTTTGACAAATGCTTCTCGTGTCGTCGTTCGTGGAAGACGTTCAAAACGTGTGGATGACTGGTGTAATACTACTTCATGTTATGTTGTGCGCTTGGTTCACTGATGTAATGCAATTAGGTAAATTTGAGGGACGTGCAAATGCAAGTTGTAAATGTAATACAACCACAACCAAACTGACAAGAGGAGCACTTAATAGTCTTCTTTACTCAGACCACTCGTGCAGTTTTTGTTCACATTCCACATGACTCAGGGTGAGGGTGACAATAGAGTTACAATAATAATAAAGAATGAGGATTTACCCCATCACGGATAACTTGAATGCTCTGGTTGATAGTTACTAACAGACAAGCAGACTTGCACATTATTTTTTATCCATCAATACGATGAAATACCAAGTTGTCTTTTTTTCACTTTTATCTTCTCCACTGCAAGAAGGCAGCGCAATTTTGACAGGTATACACACACAATACACTCAGCAGAGATATATGTAGATGCAGGCTTACAGCGTAAAGAGTTTTTTCGCTGAAAGTTGTAAGACAGTAAGTGTGAGGAGTCCCAAGTTTACTTCACATTGCTTACATAATACTAAAATATATAATAACAAACTTTGAGCACATCATTCGACAATAGAATATTATGCTCTCTTCATCTCACAACGCAACAGCCACAACAAACAGTCAAACATCTAATAATACACTTGACGCTGCCAAAAAGACTAAGCAAAGTGAAACCCGAGTATCCTCGTCATCACTCACCATCTCCAGAATTACGCTGCTGCTGCAAGTAAAACAAACAGCGTGATTTTGAAGGAAGTTTGTATGAAAATAATGACAGTTTCGGATTGAACAACTCTTTTTCCCAGTCAGTCAGTACAAGATTGTAATTACCGTTACTTAACAGATATATCCTGAAATTGGGAAATATTATATATTATGGATGTGAAAAGAATGAGCTTGTTTCCGATCTATTTTTAATTCCTAATTAAAAACTTTCTGTGGTGATTACCGTGACCGTATACTTAGGTGTATTTTTAACTACAATTAAAATGGCTCGGACCCTTGTCAACTATAAAAAATAATGCAATGCAGCAAACACCACTTTTCTGTAATCGTCATCTAGCAGCACAAATACACGCACAACACGACTCGTCTTGACTTTTCTTTTGTGTGGAGTCAACATAGGAAACTAGACAACAAAAATGCACTTGATCGAATGGAGTCAATAATACAGTTTTATAATGCAAACTCAACTAGTAACTAGTGCATTAAAACACTACTACTGCAAAAGTCGAAAAAAGTCATCTCATGGCATGAGTGTCGTCTCTGTATTCTCGCTGGCAGCAGCAGCCAACATTGTAGTACTAACATTAACAATGCAGAAGGCAAGCACAGTGCGAGAGAGAGGCTCTGAGAGAATGGATGTTGGGTGTAAAAAAATTATGAAAGTTTGCGAAGTTAGATGACTACACACAACACAATAGTCGAAAATGTACTGATCTCAACTGATGATGTAGCAAGAGCAACTGCATATACTTAGAGAACTGAACTGATACACATCATCACTATACAAATATATATAAGATGACGATCTTTTTTACTTATTATATTGGCTGCATATATATATAAAATGTATATATAGAGCGAACTACACGGGACGGGAACGGGAATGCAGGGAGAGCAACAATAATAAACGGCAAGCAATAAGATCAACTTGCAACAAAACAACCAAATATATTATATATGTATATATATTTTATCAACAAGAAAACTTTTTGAAGCAAAACAATGCAGAGAAGGCATAGCGAAGGCTGAATCGTCGTAGTAGCCGCCCGTGTGTGTATGTTAAAACGAAGAAAAAAAAGCAAAGTTTCCTTGCTCCTGCTCCGTTCCTTCGGCAACCAAGCCGTAGCCACTCGACATCATCAACATGAAGACCGACAGGTAACTCTGCAAAGTGTGAAAGAAGAGGGGAACCACCACATGAAAAAAAAACGATCGAGATGAGATCATCTTCCCTGGCTAGGCTGTTGTTTCATCCATGGATGAACATTTTTAGTTGACTTGTCTGTCAGTATAGTGGTGGTATTAGTAAGTAAGTAGAAGAAAGAGAGGGTGGTTGGTGCGGTGGTGATGGCGATGGTGCAGGAGAATTGCATTACATACGTGAATTGCAAGAGAGGAGATGAATCCTAAAAACTGAAGAAGGAAAGAGTAGAAAGGGATGCACGAATAACGTGTGAATGCAAAAGATACTTTTAAAAGAACACAATGCAATATACAATCGACACATACTATAATGGGCTTGCATTCATGTACCTACATGCGTCGTCGTCGTCGTCATCGTCGTAAAAGTAAAAAAAATATATAAAAAAATAAATAAGATGAAAAAAAAGTTTGTGTTTGTAGTAGTATCCTTCTTTGTAATTTTTTAAGGGAGCCAGAAACAAGTACAAAGCTGTCTCTATTGTTGAATATATAGCAAGAACATAAATGCATGCAGAGGACATCACTTGATGATAATAGCTGAGGCCTTCCTAAAATTACTCCGTAAGGTTTGTGCGTATAAGTAGTATTATTGCTTATAAGCAATAAATTGCATCACTTTGTTTTCTGTTATTTTGTTGAGGTTTGGTTTGTATATAGTAAAAGACGGTTTCATGATCACCGCTAGCACGGGATGGTGATGATCTCGAAAGGGAAGAAAGGAAAGCTAAGGATGGAGGAAAAAATAAGAGTATAGGTAATACAAGCCTGAGAAGCAAAGAAGGGGATGGGATGCGATATATGATGATGATGATATGATGTAGCGAGTAGCAAGATCTGCTCAGTGCTCACCTACCACACTACTCGCCTTGCATTGCTTTTTGGTGGTGGCGGCGGTGCGGTGGTACCCCAAAAAGTGAACCCTAGTTCCTCGAAAGAAAAAAAAACTGAACACGAAGCAAGCAAATGATTTAACGAGTATTTCTTGTTCAATTTTGTGTAAAAGGTATACTTATTGGATTGGGAATTGGGATGGTTCGTTGTCGTTATTGAAGAACAGTAACGAAAAGTCTCCCTAATACTTGTGTGGCTATGATTAATACACATCCCCAAATTCACCAAAATTTACTCAGCGTCCGTATTTCTTTTTATATGGATATTGTTGTATGCCTCGTAGTAGTTGTCGATTGTCAAATGAAGGCGCAGTCTCGTTGTGAGTCATCTTTTTCGGATCGGTCGAATTTGATGTTTGATGTTGCTAGCTTGGCTCGTCAAGCATCTGGCTCGTCGGAGAATAGAATAGCCTACAGCTAAAAACAAAAAGAATTTATTATATGATTACTTAAGAAGGAAATATACACTCTATAGCCGAATGTTTGAATAAAGTTGTTTGTTGTGTCTATACACTCTCTTAAGATCTTGCCCCAGCAACGAACATGTAACTCACATGTAAGCATACAAATCTACATGGTGGTAAAATTACGTACATCAAAGACATTTTTACGGCACATGCTAAAAAATTTAAACGAGATCATATCCCTGCGCACGGGTATTTTCGGGTAAATGTGTATTCCCAGCGTAATTATTTTCTCCCCTAAACATGTAAGATAAGATGCAAAATCTGTTTTAATAGAAAACGTCAACCTGATTTACTCTAAAATAAATGGGGAATGTAAATAGAATGTGGAGTGCCAGTTGATAAACCCTTCATATTGTTATGTTTAAATAAAGCTTCGTAAATGAGAAGGTTAATGGCGAGGTTTAAAGTGTAATCGGGCCGTATCGTACCTTTACGAAAATTATTCTCAAACTAAGAGGATGACATGACATGACATGACACAATTATTTACACTGTTAACCAACTGCTCGGATGTCGGAAAAGTTAAATATTAAACCTTGCCGTCATTGTCATGTCTCCATCAGATGACATGTTGATAAAAATTAAACACAAGTAAAAATGTACAAGTCACACACGGAAGTGTTCTAGATGTAACATAACTTTAACGCTATTTGGCAACGACATCTCGATATATGAATCGCACATTGAGTTCCCTTAGTTTTATGACTACAATTTATTACAGCTAATAAATATCATTAACCACAGTAAAAGTTTACCTAGTTCATCCTCGAATCTTAACCACCAAAAATTGAATTGGTCATGTATTAAAATGGGACAAAATTCCTTGCATATAGTGTTATATGATCACTGACCAGGGTCATGGTCGATAGACCATCAACATAATTTAGTACTTTAGGGATAACACTTCACTTCAGCGCAGCATTAGGCGATAACAGGGACATTAACGTCACCTCTAGTTTTAGCTATCCATAAGTAGGCATTTATCATTCAGGTGGACATACATTCGATTCTTCATAATATTGAAGCCGTTTGAATTTGGCACCGTCATCTGTAGTAATGCAAAGCGATGCACAACAGTCTGTCCAAATAAGAGAGAAGATGCTTGGTATACTTACTGTCAAATAATGACACAAACCTCTTCAGACTCATTAATAATCCGCTTCACCGTGTGTGCACATTACGATAAACGTCGATTTGACGAGGTAGATGAGTTTGCAAAAATGATTCTTCATATTTAATGGCCATGCTAAGGAGCACATGTTAAAATGACTTTGAAAAAATTCAGTTTTGGCCATCAACACCCAAAAGTGCAGCCAAGTTCTGCGATAGCTTCTGCTGGTAAAGTGGAGGCCGTTACCAGAGGTTCCCATTCTAAACAAAGTTTTTAAAGTCAAGTTGTTTTTTTATTTAGAAAACTACCAAGTAGTAGTACAGAAGTGCGTACATTTATTTGTATCCGTCGCGTATTGAAAAGTGTGTAGTCAGTATCTGTTTTCAAGTAAGCGAGTGAAAATGTTTTCAGGAGAATGACAGGCATCAGCCAGCAACATCTACGTTGAACTTGCAGACTAGTTATGCTACCTTATAATAAACCTCTACAACAGCCCAACAATCTGAGCAAGTGCTTGGGAGATTGTGAAAGAATGCGGATGTCTTTTTTCTGCAAATTTTTGCTTGATTGTAGTAGCAAGTTAGTAGCAGTCTCAGCAGCAAACGACAAACCTGACTAGTAGTCGTAATAGCAGCAGCAGCGGCAGCAATACAATTAAATTACATACTAGAAATACAACAACCACAGTGTTTAGTAATGTCGCTTTTTTCGTTCCTCGGTCTACGTCTTGACACCTTAGCGATAAAGGTGAAGTAAAATGGAATTCGTCTGGTTGAAAGAGCGTTCTTTCTGCCTACACCTCATTCGTGTATACGAGGAGCAAAGTAGCAAAGCGTGTATTTGACTTGACATGCACGGTCATTAATTTACAAGTGCTCGTTTCTCCAATCCAATCGATACGATACACATTGCATTGTAAACCCTTTTTATTTGTAAATTCTTTCTAGCCAAATCTGCCTTGCCGCCGTGTGCGTACGTACGATGATGGTAGGAGACTTTATTATGTAATTTCGTTGGTTGTTGTAAACGCTAGCTGTCTAGCTAAAACGTTTAAAAACATTCAATGTTACTAGTTACATAGGTTTGAGTATTATTATACCTATGGTAAAAGTCCATTTTTGATCTTTCATGCGATGTGACCATTATTACTACGATATGATTTGAGCTGGTTACACTGTCATTATCAACCCATTCAAATGGGAGAGAATCAAGTCACATTTTAGCTTTGTTTGTGAAATGTTTATGTGGCCATGCCATGCCATTATTACTCCTGCTAGTGCTAGAGCAAATCCTATCGACCAAGTTCAAGTTCGATATGACGGAGAAATACAGTTCTAACAGAAAGCAATAAAAGCGAAATGATTTTGTCTTTAGAGAGAAGAGAGCGAGAAATTGAGACGAACTGCACGGCATTACAGACATCTGAGTGTTTTTGTTTTCAAATCCTATGTATTTACCAAGGAAACATAAAATGCTCATGATGATCATAATTTCAAGTTGAATGGGACATTTTCCACAAAAAATCTAAAATTGTAGCCTATTACCATTTACTATTGGACACAACTATACAAACTGCCATGCAATTACACGTTTATGTGAAACTTGATACATTTTAATACAAACCATATGATACTGATACCGATATTTTGTTACAAATAGACGTGAAATTTCATTTCTCTAACAAAAGGAAATTACATAGTTGTCTCCAATAGCGGTAATAACAAAATTGTTTATGGGGATTATTGCATTGCCATAGCAAGTCAATAGCCCTAGCTACAAACAAAGGCGACGCTCCTGTCATTTGTTGTTATTGGAATGTAAACTGACAAGGGAAGGGGTAATAATAAATGTGTGCACTACAGCATGCAGCACTAGCCCATATGTACAACCATAAAGATTATCGATCAGGTAGCTTTAAACAATTTTTTAAAAGTCTGGGTTGGGCGCGAGACTCTTAAATTACCAACGTTACTGTACTGTTGCCATGTGTTATTTACTTTCAAAAATTTGGCCTTTAATTTGGGTCTCCTTCATGTTTAAATTTCAGTTAAAATTATAAAAAAAACTTGGTGATTTTTTGGTAAACCTGTTGATTCCAATTCCAATGAAAACGAAAGTGCCAATCTAGGAACTCGCTGCTTTCCATGTCAATGATTTTTACTTGTTTTTTTGCAGTCTTCCTTGTTGTTAGAGTTTTTGACTAGTGCGTAGAGCATACACTCATGAAATTTATTCATCAATGTAGCGTGGCGTGTCGGTGGTGGCGTGCATGCGTGCATGGTGTTAACAACATTGCTAGACATCCATAATAAATGTTATATGCTTGTTTTATAGGTTGTAGGTATAGGTATATTGCTCTTGTAATTTAATTTTGGGGATTTATTTTAAAATTGGCACGAAATGACTACCTTGTGTGTGATATTAGTCACAATTTACAGTGTAGAGATGAAAATAAAAACGAGAGTATAGCTGTCGATTATCCTTTCGCACTCTTGTTTCATTATTATTATCATTACGAGACTTTTGTTGTCGAATTTAAAGAGGGGTCTAGTATTCACAAACAACTTGCATACATCATATTATAAATCGTCACTCTCGCTGTTTTCGTATTTCGCAACAATGCTAAAAAAACGAGTGCTCACTTAGTGCACAGAACAGTGAACAACAAACTAATTAAAAAAGGAGTTGTTTGAATCTAGGACAAACCTGACTAGTGAGTGAAGATATACATTAACTTGGGTTTTTCAATGAGACATTCATTAATGCGTATGCATGCTGGGTAATTTAGATCCATAAAAAAGAAACTAGAGTTTGGTCAATAAACTTTTTTCGCAAATAGCAAACTTAAGTAGCTGTGCTGAGTGAGATTTAAAAATACAAACTAGACATGAATAATTAACTGCCATTATTATTCACGTTTGAAGTTATTTGTCAGACATGTGAACTGTTAAGAAAAATGAATACCTATGTTTATAAACTTTTTGGTGGTGCTTATTTTATTAAAAAAATGTTTACCCTTCAAAGAATTAATACAAGCAGAATTAAAATTATGTTTTAAAATATGAATTATTGATTTTTTAACAAATTTTGTATTGTAGAATAATCTGACTGGGTTATTAACTTGCGCGTTTGAAGCATTTCGTTTTGGTGTTGAAATGAATTTTTAAAAAATAAGCCAAGTATTTCAACAAAAACTAACAAAATAATATTTTTAGCTAAAATATTATCAAGTTGATTTGTGCAGGGCTTCGAGTTAGGGATTGTCATGTCATGCCTAAATTGCATTAGCTTACGATGGCTGCTGTACGAAAGAAAATGACACACGGCTGAATTTGTATACTTGTAAATAACTGTCTCAATAACAGATAAACGTTGAACACTCGTCCCATTTTGGTTTCAGAACTTTCAATCAATGAAATCGTTAAATAATTTAATTATGTGATCAGTTCGACGTTTTGTTTTTTAAACGCCGGAAATGGACGCTTTAATTAAGACCTTGAGCGATGGATGATGTGTAATTAGATACACTTTAAAACAATTTGATGGGTTCTTTGTAATAGTCGTGTAGATATAGATGCAGCTACAAATTACTACAACGAATTGGATAGTAGTAGCCTACGCAATGTAATGATGGCGGATTTTGGTCGAAATTAAGTATTTTTACAACCTTTGTCATGTCCATGGAATGGTTGTGTAAATTTTTTTCTAGAACAGAGATGTATTTTTGGGCGTGGATGCAGATGTAGATCACGGAACGCGACGCGCTTTTTACTTACAGTTACAACAGTGTATGTATTAATTTACGGCCACCACACGACCAGCTACTTTTTTATCCACAATTTTTTGTTTATAGTCTTGTCCTTATCCGCCTGAGTAATATATATCTTCAATTCAGGAAGTTATTTTTCGCCAACAAACATGACTAGTATCGCGGATATGTTCGAAGATCAATATCTAAGGCCAATATTCGGGGAGTTTAACGGTGGGAACAAGATTTAATGCTAGCCTAATTTCCTCGAATTCGGCAATTAGA
>JAHZNB010003753.1:0-10695 GCA_027744295.1 Callyntrura guangdongensis
ATTGGCGTCTCTATACAGCGATTTAGCCAGTTTATTATAAAAACGTACTATGATTGTGACTCATATACGTAGGTAAATTCTAAGTATGTTACAGGAATTTACATACAAATATCTCGAATGGAAATTATGAATGCCAAGTGAAGTCCCAATTAATAGAGAATTTCTTAAGCTTTCAGATTATAAATATTGTTATTGTTGATAAAGATTGTTGTCCGTTCTGACTTCTGACAAAACAACCAGCGCCATGGAAATTACCGAGATTTTTTACAAACTCAGTTTGCTACCACAAATAAAACCATACAAATAACAGAGCAAATTTCATGGTTTGTGGATGAAGCTCCTGCATTTCTCTCCAGATTAGTCCAGATGCATTTCCGCCCTTAAGTAGCATATCAGGAGAAAACCCTCTATCGATTAATACACAAGTTATGTACTTGCATGCATTTTATGAGAAAGTTTCACATGCAAAAAAGTGAAAATTGTGGGTTTGAACATAATGCCTCACATTGGAACTACATTTGAAGCCCAATGTGTCCAGGCGATCAAAAAAACCAAAAAAAGTCATCATAATCTACGCATACGAATTTACCAGAAAAAGTTATTTTTATCGACAATCTCCGTACAAATCGAGAATCTCAGAACCCCCGTACAAAATTCAACGAAGCCAACAGCATAAAGATTCTTGAATCTTGTTTATTTCTTGACAAGAAATTGACAAGAATCAAGACTCTTGTGATAAAAGCATCAACCAAGAAAAACATGCAAGGAGCTTGAGCTTGTTTCCTGGACTGCATTCCCTAATGTCAATCCATAATTGGCATATTATCTGAATCCGATTCAATTCCCTATCGAACGCTATGCTAATCACCGGAAATAGTTGATTCCTGTTGGGAAATTCAAAGGAGATGTCCGGTCACCTACTCATAGTTTACCTACGTAAGTAAACCGCCCATTTGCCATTTATATATTACTACTTACTTATATGAAGGATTATATCATCAATTGTGAATTGTATTGTAATAAAATGATAGATGTACAATGTACATAATGATGAAAATGATGATTGAAAAGAAACACTTTAAGTTTGCTGTAGCAGTGGAAAACAATTTTGTTTATTCACTGAAAATGTACGCACACAATAATCATGTAACAAAGCAGTTTCAAAAGTAATACAAAATATGATATAATTAAGTTTGTAAAGTTAAAGTTGATAGTAAATTATTAAATTGCACAATAAATTTTAATTATGAAAAATACAATTTAAATACAGTAATTATTGCAAATGGCTTAAGGCAAACGTGGAAAAATGTATGCATTCATTACAAATTCAAAATCATTCTCATCAACAATCAACGTTGTTAATAATAAATCATTAAAACGAATGAAGAAATAGATGTGCTAATTTTTGTGCTGTTGAATAGTAGTTGGTTAGTTTGGAATTTGGACAATGAATGGGCACAATTATCATAGATTTATAAATGATTAATGATGATGATGATGATAAATTGATAGACGTATAACGATAAGACAGGAAAGAAGACACGTGGAATAATTTAATGCACAGTGTTATACAAAAAGTACCACCAATCAACGGCAATAATTTTTGGGAGGTATGTATATTAACCGGGTGTTTCATCATTAAGCTCCAAAAGTGTTGCATAAAATAGTTATGTATATAATATATAAGTTCGTTGCTTTTTGAACCAATGGTACATAAAACGTAAGGTAAAGGTTCACCATAAAAATTTATTGTTTAAAATGCAAATTATTGTTTTAGACTTTAAACTGTTTCTTATAATTTAATTGTTGTTAACTAGTATG
Organism: Callyntrura guangdongensis; assembly: GCA_027744295.1. Lineage (NCBI taxonomy): Eukaryota > Metazoa > Arthropoda > Collembola > Entomobryomorpha > Paronellidae > Callyntrura > Callyntrura guangdongensis. Next base: position 1,822 of record JAHZNB010003753.1, read on the forward strand.
GAGGATCCTTGGCAAATTCGGTGGTAGCTATAGAAACAGTAGAATAGTGAGCTACTACTCTCATATTTCTATAGAAACCAAATTGTGACCAGGACCTTCATACGGAGCAAAAATGAATTTTGTTTCATGGTTTTGTAAGTACATAAGTGTATAAATTGAAGTCGAATATTATAAGTATTAAAAGTAGTTACGATATTAAAATGTATATGCATGTAGAAAGAAGTAAAATTGTATGAAATTTCCTGACGTCGGGAATGGACACTGGACTGCGAGTATCAATGTGCATTTTAGTAATAATAATTCATAATTTCATTTCGAATATTGATCTTGTTTACATTAAGGCCAAGGCGATTTTGGTTTGCTAGGATTAGTAGGATTCTAAAAATTAAAGCCTAAAAATATTTTACTATAATTAAATAATATTAAAACTACGTAGTCCTAAATGCTAAAATTTAAATACATAAAGTTCCAAACCAATTTACCTTCAGAGAAATTCTAAGTGCTACATAATTATTTTGTGACAACTGACTGACTAACCTTGATGCGGAAGGAAGTAGGTGACCAGATATATTTTCAGTGTCATGAAAATTTATACGAACTTGTTAAGAACCAAAAAAAAGAGTTTTTCATTACTCTACATTTATCGTTATTGTTGTTAGTTTAAGTAGATACAGGGACTTTTTTGTTTTCAATAACCTTTTCGTACATATTAATGTAATTTTATAATTATCTACATCTATGCACTGTCCGTTCAAAGGAAGCTTTCACACGCAGACTTTCTCCAGTTTTTATTGCTGGTAAAGTTACAGTTACAACAACACGCAAACTTTCACGAGTCATAATTTGTTGGTAAGGTATGTTATAAGATTATGTGCAATTTGTGTTTCTTTTTGTTGGTCAGTTTCTATTATTAGGTTAAATACATCATGCATCTTTATAGATAAACGCATCCTTTTCACATTATTACATGTACCTAACTTTAATGTACGGTTATTATTATTATATTATTGTATGTTAGGTAGGATACGTGGTCGGCTGCAATAGTTTGCGTTTTTTAGCATATAGCAGGTTCAGTGGTAGTGTGAATTTTACTTTTCGAAGCAATGATGATAAGTTGGTTGGCGGTAAATTATTTTTCGAATGCTAAATCATGATTACCGAACTTTCTTTGAAAACGTGAGTAAGACCAAAACCATAGTACATCTTTATCGTACTCAATTTTTGGCTGTATTTCACATTTTCGGATTATATGTTTTCATTCATCATTTGACTCCACTCTACATGTCATACCCCTTTGACACTGGCATATCGAGATAATAATATACATATATTATAAATTATTTATGTAAGGCATGAATGTTGAAGAGATTATACACAATACATACAATATTAAAAAATATTATCCCGAAAATCTTGAAAGTGGTCAAATATGAAAAAAATTAAACACCTTGATGTGCCACTCCTGTACCGGATTTTACTTTGCTATATTATATAAGCTGCGCACAATTACATATGTATCAGATGTATTACATCCTCTTTTTATACGTTAGCGTCTTTCGTGAATAAAGGGAAGAATGTTCAAAAAGTAGGTATGTCAGCTTCCTCAATTTCGTTTTCTGGTCATGTCGTCGTCTCCTATTTATTTCACAGTAAATTTATTCTTCCCTTTCCAGTTTTAAACCGCTGTAGTATCGACAAACTATTTTAATTTAGGAACTTTCCTTTGCGCTCTTTTTAATTCCCCTCAAATTCCCTGCTAGAAAGAATGACATGTACTTATCTAATGGCCATAAATGCACTTGAGTAATAGCTTATACGAACTGTAATTATACATGGATATATGTTCCAGTCGTTGTAAAAGTAAGTAATAAGGCTAATTAATGCACCATACTGCTGGGACAGCAGGAGAGATAGGAATAGTAATTACTCCCATCATACAAATTATCAAGTTTGTATGTGCTTATACTTGTATCATTATACGCGTGTTCAATAAGTATAAGTAGTAGTGATCACCCAACACCCAATCCATATTATTAGTACCATATTCTATAACACAGTAATATGTAATTAAACATAGTTGTAATAATTTTTTAGGACAAAGGTATGATGATTAGGATGGGTGTTGGGTGTATATATGTAGATATAATAATATGTACCTGTTGTATTATATTAAGGTGTCTTAAGGCTTATTTAGGTATGAAGTATCGCACCCTACTTGTATAGTCATTTTATTTATGTAGATGTCAGCGTGTAAAAAGCGGAATATTGCGTCAGAATGTTTGTTTTTAATGGATGTGTAATTTCAAAGAAAGGCAAATTTTTGTGGCATCATGTCATTTTTCGTTGTCTGGTATGTACCTGCATTCCACGCATACACAAAAATACACTCCGCCTGTCCTACACGTGGAATAGCTCTACACAGAGCTGGTTGAGATTTCCTCCCCTGGTGACATACTCATTTCTTCCAATTTTTTCGCCGACTCCAGCAATTGGTCGTCACACACTGCCGCGGGGGCTGTGGGAATGGTAGATTGTTTTAACTTTATTAATAATATGAAAAGCATCTCATAACTTATATATACCACTAGATTCAGTACTTATGTTAGTGCTATTACATAGCATCATAATCACAATATATGACACATTTATGTTGCTCAACCAAAACTGCAATTTCAATATACAATTACCATGTTCATCCGTTGGAGAAAAAGATGGTGTCCTAGCTGAACATTCCATTTCCGCCGTAGTTGAGGCCGTAGAAGCACTAGAACCCTGTCTTTTGATTTTCAAAGACTACCGCGGGGGCTGTGGGAATGGTAGATTGTTTTAACTTTATTAATAATATGAAAAGCATCTCATAACTTATATATACCACTATATTCAGTACTTATATTAGTGCTATTACATAGCATCATAATCACAATACATGACACATTTATGTTGTTCAACCGAAACTGCAATTTCAATATACAATTACCATGCTCATCCGTTGGAGAAAAAGATGGTGTCCTAGCTGAACATTCCATTTCCGCCGTAGTTGAGGCCGTAGAAGCACTAGAACCCTGTCTTTTGATTTTCAAAGACTTCGGCACTTTTGGTTCTGATTCATCAGGTAAAGTAGCCGACTTTATGAGCTGTTCAACAGGGTCCCGAGTTGTTCCAATATAAATTGGTGCATCTCCTTTCAGTGATCCATAGTCTGAAACTTGAACCTTGTACTAAACAATAGAACAAAGGCACGTTGTGAGATGGCATATCAGACAGGGGATATCGAATGAAATGCCCACACGGCATCTGACTACATTGCATAGGCGTGTAGAGCTATAGCTGTTTGGAATCTAACACGTTTTTCCAGAATCGATGATGTAAATGAAAGCATTTATGATATAGTTTACGTAGCTACTTAACTAATGGATTTTGTTCATGCGAGCTGACTATCCCTCTAATCTCTCAATTCTCAACAAAACAGAAAAAATACATACCTGAAGAACGTGAGTAACCGTGTACATGGGATGCAAGGTAAATGTCGGAATTTGTCTTTTCTTTATTTTCAGCTTCCCATGCCAATCAATTTCTGTCTTAGGCTCCTTAACCTGGTACTCGGCGGTATCCAAAGTGTTTGTCGTGGCTTTGTTTGCCCCACTGACATTGTAGTTTATCTTTTGCACCAAACTCACCACGATGCTACTCATTGCCATACTTTTTGGGTTAGTAACGTTTAAATTAAAAGGAATATGTTCATCAGGCAAGTATCCGGACTTCTCCACTTTTAAATTAGCGGTCACAAATTTTTTATTTGAAAACACGGACTTCTTCAGGGTCCTCTCTAACAAGATTGGCTTCGGGGCATCCTCATTAAGAACCAAATTATGATATCCAGGAAACCGAACTGACTTATCCGCAACCTGAACAAAGGCGGCTAACTCGTTTTTGATGTAGGCAGCAACCTTGTAAATAAGGCTCCCGTAGGCACTCCGAAAAGGAGCAGGCATCACATCCCCCGGTATAGTGAGCTCAAATCCAAAATTGTGGATTCCAGGTTGAAGTATGTACGGTCTCGCCGGTGGAAGATTGGGGGCTGGCTGCTCGGCAAGAATTACAGACCACGTTTGCATTTGATTTTCGGAAAGCGTTGCTGCAATTTACACAAAAATTATCAACTTCAAATGATTTAGTTTTAGTACGATTCTAGAACTTTTACATTGGTATGATTACAAAACAAAGGCTAAAATGGTTAGGCTAATTACGTCTTGACTCGATCACTTCCACCATCACCGGGGAAAGCTGGTAATTCTCACTATCAGTATCCAACGTTTTTGCTAAGACATTGAGTGTTTTCTTGTGGAAGGTGACGCGGCTATCAAACTTTGTCTCAAACTGAAGATTACATACCGCTTCGAATTGCACTCGAATTCCTGCATGATTACATCAAAATTCATACATGGAGAAAACATTCTGAACACACGTATATGTATATCTACTACTTCAGTTTATTCTGTCACTCTTATGAAATCATTATTAGAGACGCATGCATAGGTAAGTAGGCATAGAGTGAATGCAGAGCGAGCAACAAGATTGTTATCATGGGAAGACGGCATTCATTTCATTTCCTCTTAAGTATTTTTCTGTGCAAAATATTGCGACACATAATATAATATTTACAAGGAAAGTGCAAAATTGTAATATTACCCACCGAAATGTTTCAACTCAGACTCCGTTCTCAGGATGAACTTTCCTACGATTTTCCCGTAAGGTTTTACACTACTGCTTTCCAGCAGAATCGTTCCCACATAACTTTCTGCTTTCCCCCTTGCATTCCGCAGCATGGCACCATGCAAGGCTGCTGTGAGAGCCATGGCTGTTAGTGGTCTGTAATTTACTTTAAAATTCCACTTAACTGTCTTTTCAAAAAACTGGTCGTCTTCCTTAACAAAGTAGTTGTATTATTATGTCCTACTGTAAACACAAAAACACACACATACTTACACAAACAGGTTAAAGAGACAAAAACTTATTTCGAGTTTCTTGTTGATAGAAAAAAGGAAGCTCAGAGAAACAGGACACTGAAGTATTTCGTGTCCTACAAAGAGGAAAAAAGGAAGGAGAGTCCTGTACGTTGAGGAGGGATTCTTTTCCTTTTCTGGCATGCATGCATGCATGCATGCTTGCATACATACATAATGATTACTGTATACAGACTCCAAAAAGCGCTAGAATCAATATGAAATCTTTATATATTATTCTCACTTCTTTTGATAAGGCGGACTTTTTCTACATTGTTGTAGTGAGCGAGTCAGAAAAGTCATATATACGCGTTGTTGTTACAAAGAAGCCACAACAGCAGTGCCAGTATTCACGGCAGTGAAAGCAAAATACGTAAGTACATACGTACATTTTTTTGTATGCAAGTAAAGGGAAGCCAAGAGAGAGAGAGAGAAAACTGAAATGAGCCAAGTTGAATAATGCTCTTTTATGCCACTGCTGAATTGCTACTGCGGGGATGGGCTTATGTGCACATTGAAAGTCACGCAAGTCTCGCTTTGCTTTTTCTCGCTGGTCATAAGAGTAAGTGGTATATCGGTATCACCGACATCCACATCCCTACACTTACACACACACTCACTCACACACACATACACCAGTGTTATGACTTTGTGTCCAGCTTCATAAGCTTTCACTTCCTCCGCAGTATGAAAGCCAAGAGGCTTAGGCCAAACTATTTCACTCGCTCTCTCCCTCTTTCTCCCCAATAATGTTTTCGGTAGCGTTTCATACATAGTGTAATAAAAAAGAATAAAGTGATCCGTTTTTATAAGATTCGGCAACAATATTGCTTACAGCATTATATATATGCCTAACTAGACAGTAAAAAATACGGAAAAAAGCATTGGTAATAATAATACGGCTAGAGTGACGGAGATACACATACATGCACAAGACAAGAAAGTAAAAAAAAAACAAGCCAAAAAACTAAGTAGCTCAGCTAAGGCATGCATGCATAAATGTTGAATGTAAAAAGGAAAGAAGAAAGCAGCTCAACATTTACACAATATTGTTACTGTTAGCACTATTCTCATTTCTTCAATATCATTTCGTTTTGTGTTGTGTAGCATTTAAGTATGAATATACATTTACATTACTACCTACCAACTGTTCTCACCACAGCACCACCAGTGATACGTGTTTTTGGCTAGGTACGTATTTTATGCAGTTTTTTTAGTAGACGAGCAAACGAAAGAAAAATTGGCTGGTGTGTGTGTATATTCATTATAAATAGGCTCGTCACTACATTTTTTTATTTAGACAATCTTATGTTCTCCTCTGTCGGTCGTTGCTTTCTAACAAAAATGTTTTTTTTTCTGGAATAGTGAGTGAAAGAATTGAAGTAAAAGAAGAACATAAAAAAGTGTCCCATAATCACACGCCGCACGAATAAGACCGTCCAATGAAGCAGGCATGCATGCAGTGGTGGTAATAGCGAACACAACGGTGATGGAATAATATGTTCTGGTTCTGATGCAGGCAACGCTTTGTGTTTTGTTTGGTGGTTGCATTGCATTTTGCTTTCATTTAGCTGTAGTTAAAGGTTTTTAATATGCATGTGTGTGTGCCATACACCATACAACAACACCCCTACAGGGAATGTGTCCTGTCGAGAGAAAGTGCTGTATTTAGAATTAAATTATGCCACCTCTAAACTGCATTTAGAATACACACACGTCTGTGTATCATGGCACATTTTTATCATTTTACGACTAGAAATGGCTCTTGAATATTCAGCGTAAAAGTTTCCAGAAAGGGATAGCAAAAGTAGCCATATTATTCATAGCTTACTATTAACTTGAACAAAGTACATGTGGCAATTGTAGAAAGGGAGAGGACATCTGAGATGTGAGCGGCAGCCTGATAGCGCACACACGTTGCAGAGAGTCATGCATGACGTTTTTGTCAGTAATGCTAATACACACGGCATGTTTAATATTTTACAGAAACACGATTTAATTTTGGGGTTCATTTCATGGGCTGTATGAACTACTTTTTAATACACCTTTTAACAAAGGCAGCATTGCTGATGCATCTGAGTAAACTACGGGTGGAGGTAGAAAGAGGACAGGAAAGTAAAGCGATAACGATACGATGGTAGGCAAAAAATCCAGGTTTCCTGTTTTCTAAGCAGTATTAGTACGTGTTGACAAAATGACAAGTACTTTGATTCGGATACTGTATTTTGGCAGCTTTGCGGGTGGAGGATCACAGTGCGTGGCATATGAGGATAAGAAGCAGAGCTATACTGTTTCATTATCAAACGTGGTGAAGGTTGTTGGGTTGGGGCTGGCCTAGAAGGAGGACTGTACTTTTCTGTTTTGTCAGGGATGCTCATCATCAAATAAAATGAGAGGCATGAGAACGTGAACCTGTACAAAAACTAACTGAAGACAGTCTAATGACATGCACGAGAGTTTGACATTATAATCGTTTACTGGCGGAAGCCCGCATCAAGTGAAACGCATCCTTGTTGGCTTCCCTGCTGTTTCTCCGAGTATATGAAATGCCGTGCTGCTGCTTTTCCGTAGAAAAACATAAAACATAAAAAACCTTACGGTTTCCGTTTTTGATCATGCACCAACTCTAAAACCAAAAAAATCAATGTTAATGCTGATTATTATACTTTGTGCACAACTAGATATAGAACCTTAGAAGAAGAGATGAATAAAGTTGAAAAAGTTTTATCGTTTTTTAGACGGATCAGAGAATCTCGTCCACTTAGATATAACGGTGCGGTGGCTTGACTGTACGTGACTTTCGTTATTATTTTACGATTATAGATGATTTTCAGCAAGATCAGGTACGTGGTACGTGAACCACATCAGCAATTTTCGTTTTAAACATAATTTCACAAAAGTTTAGTATCTCGACAAGAGCAGGAGCATGTGACCAGAGTTTTCTAAGATTTTTTTTGTTTTTTTCATGAAACATAAATTTTTCGTTTATGCATTATGTTAGACACGTAAAGCCATTCGCTTCCTCATGCTCTAAACTTCCTATTGCCTTTGGAAAGGTGAAGGTTGAATAACAGGGAATATCTAACAAGCACTCGTACAGCAGGTATACGTAGATGTTCACCGTCTGGTTTCTTGTGGAACCCCCAGACTTATATTTGGATTTAACACCTCCCTAGAAACTTTAGACGGAGAGCTAATATTTTTGTCCAATCACATTTTTGACTTGTACCTTTTTCTTTTTCTTTTAGCACTAAAAATAGATGAAAATTTAATTTTTTAGTTTAAACTGTTGTATGTAAGTCAAAGTCATAAATGGCAAGTAGACATACACGAGACATATACAATGCACAATGCACATAAGTGATTAACTTTTAGAAACGCCCTTAATAAAGTCATAAACAAAACTTGCAGCGGCTTTATGAACCCAATTTGTTAATCCAAAACAAAATGGCCAACCTACCTAAAAAAGCATTTATTTTAATCAAAAGACTTGTTTTTGCAACGTTTGCTAACGCTATTTTGACAACCCGACTTACACTAGACAAAATACGGTATATGCATGCTACATTGCAGTGATTAAAATGTAGGTTCATCTCTCTGTACTTGTCATAACGGTGCGGTGTTGGTGTAGATCTTATTGGCGATATGGAGCAGTTCTTTGTTGTTGTGCCAGCTAACCTGATTCAACATTTTTCTGCTCATGATACTGTCCATGCATATAATTTGAGTTTAATCTTTTTTATCTAAATCCAGCGCATAAAAAACAGCATTCCAAAATACGACAATTGCCAACATGTGCTGGTAGCTACCTTTTCTGCAATATTTTAAACAGTGTTTACCCGACTTTTACGTCATGAACCTCACAAGATTG
>JAHZNB010003754.1:0-11673 GCA_027744295.1 Callyntrura guangdongensis
TTTATAGCCTTAGCCGGTGGTTGGTTCCTGTTCTGTACTAAATTAAAATGTCTTTTCTTACGAGGAAAATATGTTAATGCTTATTTCATTAAATATTATTTCTTAGCTACTACTACATGCTAGTTTTGACTTTACATTACTTTAAATAATTTTGTGAGCTTATTTCACATTTTTGGCTTTGCCTCTTCCTTTAAGTTTATAATTTATATAAATATAAATAAAAAATTGTATTCTTTGTTTGTTTGTAAAGTGTTACAATCTTATTGTTTACAGTCGTCAGGTATCTTATTTTTTAACTTTTGGCATGGTAATTACCTCATTATTTAAGAGATTTTCAATTATCCTTTTTTTGGTCAGCATCGGAATTCAGGAAAGTTTTATCGTTACATTGTAAAGCATATCAATTGAGTAAACATACTTGATTTATAAACTTATATGAAAAACAAGCAATGACATCAGACCCATTATGTCACCATGTAATCATAATCTACACTTTAAGTTTTATGCGTTTGTGTTGCGATTTTACGTATGATTAATTTCTGAAGTGGTTGATTTTGTGAATGTCAACATCATATATAGTGTTGCTGGGTGAAATACTTACAGAGTAATACAGAAAAGTATATGATGTCTACTGGCATAATCAACTAAATGCATATTGTAAGTCAAAAACCTCATAACGTCTTTATCTCAATTATCACAGGTATTTTTATGATACTTTCAGTTTATTTTCCCTATCTATTTTCAGTGCTTATATTTTCATGGAACATACAGCGGATATTAAATTAAAAAATCGTTGTAATACAACTGAAGGTAATTTTTGCGTTGGTGAATATCGCTATGATATAAAAGTCAAGAGAAATATCTATTACATACTTCCGTAAATGGTTCACAAAACTTTTTGTAGTTGTCAGTTTAAATGTGATAAACATCACGCTAACAACGCGTTTATGGGGTTCTGGACTGGAAGCATTTTTCAACATTTTATCCCCTTGGTCTTACTAGACAATTAATTGCATACCGCACCGACGGATAAAAATCTAACATGGAATCGTGGCAAAAGATCTTTATCCAGACGCACCTCCCCAGCTTCATTGAGAAAACTACACTAAATGCAAACCTTATTGCCTTTTTGCTAGCTGACCAAGTTCTTGGCAATGCTGAAGTCCATGAATTGGTAAGTGTTCTATACAATTCCGGGCAGAGTTCAAACTATTGCATATGCGCGTACATAAAACAATTATTGTGAGAGACTTTAAATATATTTTCCCCTACAGGAAGTGACAGAAGAGAAAAAAGGTGGCAACGTTACAACGATGTTGTTGTTTGATAAACTCGCCACACGGATCAACGGATACAAAGCGATTGGTAGAGCTACATTTGAATCCAAACAGAGTGGCGTTTTTCTTCTTTTGCTAAAAGGCCTCGTCCAATATCTTCTTCAGAAAACGAACACCAATTTGGAAGAAGAAACAATAAATAAGATTCTTCAAGCGGAATGTCTTACGGATGAGGTATTGGAGTTCTTTCTCGCCAAAGTTGACGAGAAGACACTTTACGAAGACAATTGGATTGCAGCACCTCACCCATTGTATATCCCCAGGCACATTTCCAACAGAATCAAGTTGCACCCGGAAATATTCGCACAGAACCACTCTGATGTTTTTGTTTTTACTGGGATTACTCGTCCAGAACTATCCAAACTGGCACATTCAAGTCGAACAGCTGTATCTAGTCAAGTAGTCAATAAAAGTATGACGACGATAAGATTTGTTCTGTTGGAACACGAGCATCACTGGGACAAGTTAAAATTAGTTTGGTCCGAAACCCCAATACATCTGATACACTATGATAGAGATTCTTCAGGTTACGTTCTGCAGAATTCAACGCGACCCAGTGAAGTGGTCTCGAACCATGTTCCTGCTCATTTGAGAGACAAGTCTTTCTATGTTCCAGAACAGCAGTTCCTCATGCAGATCATCGATGAGAAAGACCAACGTACAATTTTCATTTGTGACACGCCTGGAATGGGTAAAACATGGTTACTCCAAAGTTTGGCACGCCAACTCCAGCAGCTTCACCCAGGTCGAATGATAGCTGTGATATGCCTTCAGAAGTTAGTTGAGAAAACACAGGTATCACGTCAGCATTCCGATGTGAACTCCGACAATCCAATTAAGATTTTGCTGAAATACTTGTGCCAGTTCCAATTGACATCAACTTTATTGGAAAGAGCATTAGAAAATAATCAAATTCATCTTGAACTGTTTCTGGACGGATTTGATGAAATTCCAAAGGAACACGTGCAACCCACCCAGCAATTTATTAAGTCTCTAGCTGAAAATCGCCGAAACGTAAGGCTTTTTATAACATCGAGAGTTCACATGCGAAGTGAGCTAGAGAGAACGTTTCGAGCCGTTGCCTATGACATTCTTCCATTTTCGCAAGAAAATCAAGTCAACTACCTGGTTCGCTTTTGGCAACGTTTTGCGGAACGACCCGAGGAACTAAATTCTGATAAATTGAGAGCATTTGCTAAAGAATGTCTAAATCATTTCAAAAAATCTCTGACGACAGAAGAAGACCACATGATAGACATTCTGCATCAGTGTTTCCTGCTCGCCACTGTGAATTTAACCAACGCCGAGCTATGCTGTTTTGAAGACAGCACTACGGATATCACAGAGATGATTTCTCCAACATCTTTGTACGATATGTACACCATCTATTTCAAAATGGGCATCGATCGGGCAGTTGGAAGCAAAGGGTACTACAGCCATGAGAACTTAGTGACGCGCACTAAATTTAGTTCAACGTTAGGTAGCCAAGAAGAACAAAAACTGAAGTCGTTTCATGTGTGGATGGCCCTCCAATTGTTACTTCCTGACTTGGCGATAGATTATCGAAGAAGAGAAAGCATGCCTGATTTTGACTCTGAGAGTATTTTTGCATGCGGATTTCTGCAGAATTTTACATCTGATAAAGCAAGTACCACCGCGATGAAATTTCATCACCGAACGTTTGCAGAATATCTGGTTGCGGAGCACTTTGCAAAAATAATCACCAGTAGTCGCAAATGGATGAATGATTGGATGCTCACAAAATATGTTCGTTATTTCGTTAAAGACATTCTTTCTACGCAATGTGGTTACAATGAAAGACCAGATTGGGAGTTCAGAAACAATGTGGAATATGATACGTTTAAATTTAAGAACTCGGTCGTTGTTTATTTTTTAAATGCAAATTTAGAGAGCAATAAAGAAATGTCTACTTCCGATGCTGTATCTCAGAACATAATGCAGTTTTTATCCTCAGAAAATCTTTCTGAAATTTTAAGTGCTTGCATTTCATCTAGTTATGCTAACATCATCCGACTTTTCAAAAACCTCTTGAAACCGGTTGACAAGCAAAATGTCATCTAAAAATCAGACTCTACGTGATTTGGTTGTATTTTCAACAAGGTTGGAGGGATTTATTGACAAATTTTCTCCAGACCAATATTATTTGAGCGTTTGTGGTTACCTCTGCCATGCAGCTTGGCTGTCAAACGTGAGTGTATTGGAGGAGCTGTACAGATTGTTTGAGGAGTGCCTGCACGAAAATCTCAACGAGTTTTGTTCCAAAATGCCGAAAGGTCTTACAACTCCGCTGCATTATGCTGTACGACGATTAGACTATTCAATGGTTGAGTTTTTTGCTAATCAAATTACTCTTCCTGGACGGCGCATTTTGTTTTCATTTCCGAAAGATGGTGACTATGAAAGTCAAAACGCTATAAAAATATGCGAACTGCTCCTTACAAACCAAACTTTTGTCGGGTTGTCTTTAGAGGAACAAGGCAACTTCAAGAAAACGGCACTGCACACTGTCATGGCCAATTTAGAAATGGTGAAGTTTTTATTACTAAAAAATGCCAACGTCCTTGCAGTTGACAGCGGTGGTAACAATATTGCACATATAGCACTAAGAACAGATGGCATGGCTGATGTAAAATCATCGGCTGCGTTCTTGGCTACGCTTAAACAAGGATCCGAGCTTTTTAAAACAACAAACAACGAGGGAAGAACACCCCTGCATGAGTGGATTGTATACTGGTCATCACCGCCAGATCCTAAAACAATGAAAATGATGCTTCAGATTTCTGAAGAGGATGTAAATAAGACTGACACATATGGAAGTACAATGTTTTTGAGCGCAGCCTACCAAAAAAACTCTTTGCCGTGCCTGAAATGTTTAAAATCGTTCGGGGCTAATCATAACGTAACTAATGTTGAAGGATGGAACGCACTTCATATTACAGCAATATGGGGATTCCCAGAGTATGTAGAGTATTTAGTAGAAATAGGTGTGTCTCTGGAAATGAAAGACAACGACGGAAACACGCCACTTTTATTGGCAGGAAAATACAATAAAAATATGATGAAGTGTTTTATCACTCAAGGAGCAAACGTGCGTGCAGTAAACAATCGTGGCAACAACATTGCCCACCAATTATTTTACTACAAGTATGATGACCCAACGGATTTCAAACAATTTGTCGAGTATTTAGTAAGTTTGGTGGACGGGCCAGAGCTTTTCAAAATAAAAAACAATCGAGGGATAACACCGTTACAAGCGTGGAACGCATCTGGTCATTTACCAGCAGATCCTGAAACAATGAAACTGATAAAACAAAATGCTAGATAAGATTGCTACCTATTAAATTTATTTTTGATTAGACTCCCCATAAATTTAGAACACGACACTATAAGTAACAGTTATCATTTGAATATATATTTCTCTTAGCACTTAAGTCATACACAGCAAATCGTTTGCAGAATTTACAATATAGATAAAATCACAAAATTTTAACATCTAAAATAAAATTATGTTTACTTGTGTGATTGAAAACCCATACCTTCATTGTTTTTCAATATTTTGCATTACAGGCAGTTGAGGTGATGTACGCATGGTTTTTGCTTTCAAATAACGATTTTAGAAATGGGTGTCATTAATTGAGGCAGAGTATTTATTTAATAAGTGAGAAAATAACAATGTAGGCATAAAAAGATGGTTATCTTCTGCCCGAATTAAGAACCTAAGTAGGGCAGAAATCAAGTAAAATATCCAAAGAAAAAAATTTATAATGATGATTGTCATGATAAGCTGGCTACTCTGCAATACTTAGCTTTGCCTTTCAGTTTGTTCTGCAGGGGTGACATCGCTGGAATATAAATATGAAGTACCTAAGAAATAACTAATATAACATGCATAATCTAAAACACGCGTTATCTAAGCGAGAATTTATCTAAAATAATCTATATAAAGCGAGAATTTACATAATATGCATAATCTAATACACGCGTTTATCTAAACCTATCTACGTTCCTGTGCGCTGTAGATCACTGGAAATGCATCATAATGCCAAGAAAATAATTGGCGGTACTATTGATGTTTTTTAAACTTTAAATAACGCTAAATTGTTAATATAAATATTAATTGACCTACCAATTCTTAATATAGAAAATATTATTAGCTCGGAATAAGGTAAAATTTTGAAGCATTTTATCGCTGCAGTTTGTTTAAAATGCATAATTTTATAAATACATAAAAATCTACATATGTAGTCCTTATGACAGTCTTTGATATCCCTAATTGTAACTTGCATTTCTTAAAATAGACCAACATACAGCAGGATAAGCTCCAAAAAATAAAAACGCTAAAAGGATTGCGCTGAACAATATACTTCAGTTCATAACTTAAAAAAATCGAATAGCTTTTCTGACGAGAAACTTCTTTAGTACGTACATATAAGGTATGTCTTATACCGTTAAATGCTAACGAATCAATTTAAGTGCTAAGTAGCAAAAGCGAGGAAGAACAGATGTAGCTACACAGGTGGTTCGTCAACTTCAGGTTAAGCATCCACATACAGCGTTCGACATACAATGTAGTTCAGATGCCGTGCAAATTATTAAGCCAAGGAATAGAAATTTTTGTAGGATCAATATTTGTGCTATTAATTGCATTCTTCTAATTTAAAAAAATTGTAAATTAATTTTACATGAACTCTCGTTTATATAATTTCTACGGTGGACTTTATATAAAACCTCTTAGATAATATCTCGTTAGATTAAATCTCGCTTAGATACTGCATTTTAGATTCCACGAACTAGACCCGTTCTGCAGATGTCATTAAAACTCTCTTTGCTAACAAGAACACCGTTATTGTTAGACTGTCCGCAGCACAATTGGCAATGTAGTTTACTACAAACGAAGCGCTCATGTACTGTAGCACACTATAATTTTTGGTCAACCAGTCTCGACTTCACAAAAAAATAACCACACAATGCACACTTTCTTCAGTATGTGGGTAATATAAATTATTTATGCGGCACCATAAAAGATATAATATTTAATGAGGTTTTTAAGTTGGGGGAAGTCTTAACTAGGTGCTTCTAGTATATAACAAATAATTGAAAGTTTTGGTAAACGACTTATACATACATATGTTTCTTTGTAAATAATGTCATAGTCTGTTCGTGCGAATACATTGTAATCTTATAATAAAATTTGCAATAAGCGTTCCCTTGTTTTAGATATGTACATTATATGTTGAAAGTGGAAATACAGAAATTGTTAATATTTATAATATCAATGTTATGCATAATGTTACCTAAAAGTTATACCAAATGTAACGATGTTTGAATGTTTCACTTGAATAAATAGGCAATATCAACAGGTCGAGACGACTACTTTCAATGATTTTTACATCTTACTGTCCTTTTTGAGTGTAATTCGTACACAAGTGGAAAGCTTGCGTCATCATGCGAAACAGTTCCTGATTTATCTTTGAACTAGAGGCAAACTCAAATAAAAATTTATGATAATGGTTGCGAAATGCAAATGCAAATATTGTTGCACTCCACAATATTGATATCAATATCATATAATTTTGCTAGTTGTAATACCCATATATACTATAGCGTTAAATTTACATCACTACATGAGCTGCATCCTACTCGAGTCATTCATATCAATATGTAAAAGTAGTCGCAAAATAATGATTTAATAACACTCATTAATTTCGGGGCTTCAGTGTAAGTTCACCATATGAAAACCTACCATAATTTATTGTTCGTTTCGTTTAAGAGTCTTTCGTATATTTTTAACGCTCTTTTTGTTATTGAACCAAAAGTGATCAAATAAATTTATATCAATGTCGAGGTTGCTTGTTGGAGAAAAAGGTAGTTTTTTTTCAAATTGTCGTGTTATTGCATTGGGTTAACTGATATACTATTTATGGGATTGGGGAATTTGTTCACAGGTTGCACATTTCACGATGTGGTCCAGATTTTGGGGGATTCATGCGTCGTTTCTATTGTGCTAAAGGAGTGGATTAAACTTGCATGGGCATTAAAGTGTGACGATGTTTCTGTAGATACGTGGCAAGAAGATATACGTTTACAACGTCAAGGTAAACTAGAGGTGATTGGACAAATTCTGCGTACTTGGAGATCTCTAGAAGGAAAAAATGCAACCTTGGGGACCTTACTAGCTCGTGTTGAAAACCAATGCAAATGGACACAAGTAGCAGGTATTGTTCGAAAAATAATAACTGGTAAAAACGCGACGTAAGATATTTGAAAAGATAACGTAAGCATTTACTGTAACTGTTAATAACATAAGTGATCTTGAATATTTTCCCCGAAATTTTGTAGAATTGTTGCGTGATATGATTAAAGATAAGGCTAAAGAATGGGAAGACCTAGACGCACAGACGAAAACCGATGTTTTGGGCGGATTTTTGAATTGTTTAGAACGTAAAAAAAAGTTGCTGGAAATCCGGAGGATTCTAGGTAGTCAAACGTTTGACAAAATACTTCAAAACTTCTTAAGAGGGGACCTTTTAAAGAGTATACTGAACGATACTACACACACCTTGGACATCATACAAAAAGAATTTCAGATTCCATTTTACGTTGGAAGGTTCCTTACCCAGCGTCACCAGCTGGATAAGAAAATTTTTAATGAAGAATGTGACGATGTTTTTGTTTTTGAGAACATTATGCGATATCAGCTGTCTACTCTTGTCCATCCTAATATAACTGATTTGTCTAGTAACCAGGTTCATAGCATAACTGTACGGTTTATTCTATGCGAGGGAGGAAGAGATTTTGAGATACTGTGTGAAAAAGCACGCGCTCCTGTACATAGAATCAAGTACAAAAACGGTAACATTTTCTGGAAGAACACGGCGGGATCTACGAAGTTGATTCAAAAGCATTTAACCGATACTGTTGAGAAAATTCCTGAAAATGATTTCATTACTAACAAATTAGGCATTTTTAATACCAAACCAATACTAATTGTAGACTGCCCTGGAATGGGGAAAACTGAACTACTTTCAGAAATTGCTAGAAATGCTGCCGAGCGCTATCCAGAAAGGTATATTTTATTTGTTTCGTTACCAAAAATATTGACTTCCTTGGAAGAAAGAACTGAAGAGCTTATAAGTTTAGACTTAATAAAGAGTACCTTGGCAAAATGTTCCAGTAGCAGTCTATTGGACCGAGAAATAATATATCAGCTAATGAGTTATGAAAACGCCAAATTTGATATATTCCTGGACGCGTATGATAAAACTACGCACTTACAGATTCCACTTTCCGAAAAAATGCTTGAAATCTTTTCGCACTCCAAAAATTTACGGGTAATCGTGGCGTCAAGATCATATATGCGTCATGACCTTGAACGAAAATTTGGCATCATCAGCTTGGGTATTCAGCAGTTTACGACAATAGATCAAGTTAAATTATTTAAACTGTACTGGAAAGACGAGTTAATATACGACAACTTTGAACGTGTGCAGGATTTTGTCGGTGACTTTGTGAAGCACCTCAACTCTAACGACATTGTATGCAACGTCGACGAAGACAATGATTTTGCTGGCATAGCACTGCAGTGCTGTATGTTGGCAGATGTACACAAAAACGACGCACAAAGATACGTTTCCAGTAAAAAAACCAAGTTCGAAATTACGCATAATATCAGGACGTTAGATGAAATGTACAACAAATTTATGGATTTCAAGTTTGAGAATAAAAATTGCATGGAAAAGGCAGCTGTAAAGCAGGCCTATTGGATAGTTGCAACTGATGTGATTTTCCCAGAGTGGAAGGACGAGCTGAGAGACATAATAAACTCTAAGATTGCCTGCACCTCAGATACAAATAATATGTTGTTGTCTGTGGGACTATTAAGTAGTATAAAACCAGACAAGTTTATTCACCGCTCGTTTGCTCAATATTTAGTTGCAGATTTTATTGTTTCCACTCTGACCAGTAAAGATCCCAAGAAAATTGGTGTAAAGTTCCTTAAGTTTCTTTTCAAAGGTGCGCTAGCATCAACGAGAACTGCACAACGCGATGAAATTGCAGGTAAGCATATACATTCTCGCAAGATTTTTTGCTAATCTTTGTATTATTTGTTAGAATAAATTTTCAACGTTTATTTTTTTGTTTAGGACGAACATTTCAACATTCAACTGTTGCTCATTTTGTAAATAGTTTATTGTATCGCAAGAATCCGGACTTTGATAAGGTTTCAAGGAAACTGAGACCGGATTTAATGTTACTTCACTCTGATGCATCTGAAAGTCAAATACTTTCTTGGTTCTTTGAAAATGTTGCCAAATGTAACAAAAGAGGATACACTAATTTATTATCATTTTTTATTGCGATTTCAAGTGATTTGGTTAACATTCCCAATCTAAAAAACTCTGACTGGAAAGGTTTGGCGTTGACTGCAACGCAACATGATGTTAGTTTTTTTCAAACATTAACCCAGTACATTGAGTCATTGTATGGAAATGATCTCCTTCATATGTTTATTGACACACCGGCAAATTTAGCTTATGCTTTGACTCCTTTACACCAAGCCACGTTACACGGAAATTATGAAGTGGTAGAATATTTAATAAGCAAGTACGGCAAAGACATAATTTCAAAGTCAGAGCAATTGATTTACCACTGCATTAGTGAAACATCCAGGGAGTCACCGAACGTTATTAGCCAGAAGATAGATATATTAAGATTTTTGGATGAGGTTGGCGATGAAAATATTTTTGAAGAAATCACTTCCAAAATTAAGCAAGAAAACACAGCGCACCCTGCTTTTGGAATTCATATTGATTTGTTTAGGTGTCTCATGGAAATAGAAAACCAACGGTGAAACAAGCTGATTTTACTAACTCTTTTGTCATAATCACTACAACATTTAAATAATTAATAACGATGGCTTCGGTTTTATTAAGGTTTACCTTATCAGTGAATTAAACTGAAAAACTGTAATACCATAGTAGTTACCATATACTGTTAAGCTCGGCAAGAAAAAGTTGCTAACAAGTCTTCAAAGGTTACTTATGAAGCAAACAAATAAATTCAACTTAATTGAAAATAAATACGTTTCAATGTGCGTTTTATATTTTGGCTGTAAACAAAACTCACTTATTGGCAGCTCAAATGCTAGTTATCTCGTTAAGAGCTCACACTAGTACAAAATTTGATAATCAATGTAACTATATCTACAAGGCGTCTCGTGATATATTCTTAACACATTTTACCTGCGTACTTTATTTTGAGTTTAAATAATTGACGTCAATGTACGTCTGACGTTTGTGTTATTTATGAAACGGTCACATATAAAATAAATAAGTCATATATATAACACGACACACGTTAAGTGCAATCACCGATTCGACAACAACAAAAATTGTCACTGTGTAATTAATAAATACTAAAAAAGGACAATATTTACTCAAATAATATTTTTTCTTGTTATGCCTATATCGAGAGGAAATATTCATATTCTTGCATATTCGATTCACAATTTTGCATCTTTGAAAACCTAGTTATCATGATTCTCCAATATCATAGTACAATAAACTTTACAAAATGAGTTAAGTTATTACATCATTGAATCATTAAACATTTTTGTCCATGGTTGCAAGTGGCAACTAAAACCATATTTCATAACTAGACACCGGAAATTTATTACCAAAAAAGGCCAAAATATGTATGACTTTATTACCTCAATATGGCTCAAATATAACTCAAAATATGACTTTTATTTAATGGTTTTTGAAGTATCAAGAAGTAATTTACTGTATAGTAACCAAGAGTCACGTTTCATAAGTAGCAAAATCAAAATAATAGCTCAATACGCATGAACCTGCCAATAATTTCGGCAGTTATGCAGACTAGTTTTCACCAAGTTCATAGGGACAAACCAAACGTAATTTTTTTTTCTTAACTTAAAATTTGCCAAAAATCATGAAAGTATTATGTGAAACTTGTTAAATTTATTAAAAATCCCTTAATATGGCTAGCAAGGATGGCAGTGGCAACTAATGGCAAGGTGGCAAATAATGGAATTTCCATTATATTCCATTTTCCATATTACCTCTCTGAGGATGGCAAATAACTGTAAAGTGAAAAATAAAGTTTTTTGCACTATTTTGCAAAATCTGTTAAATAATCCGTATAAAAGATGTTTACTAACCTAAGCACATGTTCAAAACAGTACTAATTTCAGGAGTACAGCAAAATATTGACACATTTGATGTATATGTGCAACGTGATTTTGCTGTATCTTGACGCCGATTGTCAACTTGGTACTACATTACGTAGTATAGTA
>JAHZNB010003755.1:0-10289 GCA_027744295.1 Callyntrura guangdongensis
ATTATTATTTCACTTAGCCGGGGCTTATTCACTATTAAAATGTTTTCTTTCTTTATAAAATAGAAAACGATATTTAATATAAAAAAACAATGCAATAATCACGCATTATATTTTTCAAAAACAAGATAGACCAGTTCCTTTACAGCTGTAACAATTAACTTTGTCCAGGTTTGGTTGCTTAAAATTTATTTATGCATTTTTTACGTCTGTAAATATTTCAAATGCATGCTAGACAATAAGGCAATCTAGGTCCTTGTGTCAGTTGCTTATCAATAATTAATTACGGTTATGGTGGCATTCTTTTACGGTATATGTACATGCATGAAATGAACTACTTTCACTTTGTAAAGCTGTATCACGTTACCCCAGCCTGTGAAAAGTACTACATTTTTCATGTTCACAATTTGGTTACAATAATGTTTCCATTTATTACTTTCCCCCTCCATTCCCACTACTGTGTAAACCTTTCCGAATTCATCATAAACATTTTCTATGATGAGCTTGTAATGTCACTAAAAATGTCTAATCAGTTGCCAAGGTTGACCTTCATAACACAGGATGTATTCATGTTCTTTTCAGAAGCAGCAGCAGCAACAGCAGCAGCGGCAGCAGCTAGTGCAGCCGAAGAAGGAGAAAGTTAAACGTAGGGGACGTGACGTTAGCAGCTATGAATTTTGGATCAATTTCTTCAAGTGTGACAAGCATAATTTATGGTACCTGGCTATTATCTGCACTCCTACCAAAATACTTCACCAAAACTTGAAGTTTTTGTAATTTTTGTTCATTATATAAAATACAGAATCCTGTTCCGGAATCAAGTACAATGAATGTGAAAAATTAATTTTTAATATTTTAATGAGTTCATTTTGTTGAGCGCAGCGTAAGAAATGTTTCAATTGTACTGCTTTACATTATCAGAATGTACTGACAAAATAATTTTAAGATTAGATGACTACTAGACTTAGCATTTGTGTAACTCTTAACAGACGAGGTGAATTGCAACTAACTCAGAGTTTAAACACTAGGACCATATAAAAAATTCCAAACCTTTGAAAACACTGCACTTAACTATCAGTGTTATATCACGCGCGAAGCAAAATATTCCGATGATACGCAATTCAATAATTACCAGATTTCCTAGTGGAAATTTTTAGAATCACATTGTGAGAAGAAATTTTAGAATAGACCATCGTATGAAACGCAACATATCCTATCTATATGATAAATTTTGAGTGCTGGTAAAAAGCTAATAATAAGTTTGTAAATGATACAACGTTAACTTGCTAAATGCAATTACCATCCCCTGATAATGAGAAAGTAGTACACAAATTGAATGTATTTCTTGCAACAAATTATGTCTCCATTATACCAATTGTCAAACCTCGAGTTCCTTTTTTAAATTATGGATGTTAAATGTTATCGTTTGATGAAAGCCGTCGCAGCTCACAGATTATAAACTTATAGTCTGTATGTTCCTGGTCATACTTTATTTCACTTTGAATTAACGACACCCTTCGACTGAGTAAATAAAAAATAGACGGTAGTATGAATATATTCGTCATTATTCATTGTGTATGATCCGTGAGTCATAGTCATGAATGAGTACGCGGCAGTGTTCAATAATACTGATATTTCTAATGTCAAACATGCATAAATTATTTTTATTCCGTCACCTGTCATTGTCAATTTACATGGGTGCTGAGTTTTGTGAGTTAATATTCTTTTAGATATGTAGTTCTTGTGACTTTAAAAATGCTATTATCCTACGTTTAGTTTAGGCAATTAATTAATTTAGATCCAGATGTATTGAAGAAGTGTCCACATGTGCGAGAAATACAAATTAACTTACAATTTACAATGTACACATTTCCCAGTGGATATAAAATCGTCGGGTAAAAATTGCATATAGGATGTTGTTTTATTTTTATTTTCAAACTGTAAACATTGTGTTGTACACATTATAATAAATGTATATGTACGTGCAATGAATACGTATAATTCGAGATGCTTCTTATATACATACACCGTAAATTTAACAGCCCCACGACAAAACGCTAACGATCGAAATATGTATTGTAAAAGTTTTTAGACAACTGATATATAGGATGGTACTGTAATTGCAATGAGTACAAGAAACCTACCTAATAATAAAAATAATCATAATAAAAATTGATAACGATAAATAGGTAATAATAAAAATAAGCATACACCATTACCACAATTACCACCACACAACGAGACTAACACGATTAAAACAGCACCGAACATATAGACATAAATTTATCAAAATCTTAAACTACAAAAAGGAATGTCTATAATGTAATGCTTAGAATACAAGATTATACAATACATAATGTGACATGAATTCGAAGGAAATCGAACCATGAGTGATATAGATTTAGTGCTGAGCTAAATTCCCTAGCTATTTAACTACTATTTATTAAGTGTTCTTGGTATTAGTCTTCTTGTTGAACGCATAATCTTTTACTGTTTTACCTGTACGCAATAGCGGTACTCTTGTGCTGTGCAATTTCAATAAATCCTTTTGTAGACTAATTTGCGTTTAATGACAATAATTTTTTCATCCATACTTTTCCATTACTTTCCATGCGTGAATAATGTCCTAATTGGTCTTCTTTGCAGATTGATTATTCTCTTTGATTTCAACCTCAAATTCTCCTCCGGCATCCAATCGAGTTTTGTCAACAGGGTACAGCCTACGGAAATCAAATTTTTTTATTGATATCTTTATATTACAGGAAAGAACTTCCGAATCCAAAAAATCGTTGAATTACCATCGCTGATAGAGATATATGATGAAAACTATGTCATCTCTGAAGCAAGCCATTCGGTGAGCTGTAGGCATTGTAATTATAAAGGCGAAGAGATCGTCAATGAATGTATTGAATGCCTGAAATATAAAAGTCCGATGAGGAAATTAATAATCTTGAATGAAACCCAGTTATAAGTTTAATATAACTCATCAAAGACATTAGTGATGCCCTTCACCATAGAAGGCTAAAATATACCTTGTACATAAATGCACGCCATGGTAAATGAGCAACACTTTTAAGGCGGTAGTTGACAAAGAGTTGAGGTAACATTAGGAGAAATCCAAAACTGTAGACACCGTACACCAAACTTTGAATTGTCCAGGAATACCAACTAGGGGAGAAGGAGGATGCATATTATACGGGTCAAGAACATTTCCACATGTACATAATTTACGTGCACGTACATAATAATATATTCTGTATTTAAATACTTTTTTATGACGTACCTCTTGTGTGGCACATACAACAAGCTGTAGACTGCCCCTCCAATAGACAGGGGATACATTACGTATGATAAATATCTCATACTTTCTATGTCATGCTGTTCCGTAAGTTTTTCGTTTTCCGTAAGTTTGCCAAAACGTACACGTGGTAAGCCTCTCTCGACAGAAATATGAATTTTAAATGCTTTTGTCACTTTCCAAGCCTTTTAAACAAAATGTCTGTTACTTAACATTCATCATGGTATTATATGAAAGTGCAATAACTGATAACTCACCTCTATTATGGTACCAATGGCCCCTGGAACTGTTACTAATAAACTTGATTTTTCTTCCAAGAGATATAGGAATACCACAATTTGACTGAAACATCGCCATAGAGTGGTTCTTGACGATAACCCGACAGTTGTTTTTCGTGTTCTCCAATATGAAATATCGTTTTTGAACGCCAAAAAGTCAAATAGAAGCTATAAGTTTGAAATAAAATAAATGAAATTTAGACAAAAATACAACAATTTTTGGAATCTTTCCTCAATCAGAAAAATAAAATAAACTACAATTTAAAAAAATATTTAAATCTCTCACATGAACTGACGCAACCAACATTGTTATTGAAAGAAGATATATATTTGTATCCGAGAATATTCCTTTAACTTCGTCAAGATCTTTTGCAGAAAATCCCAAATGCCGCATAGTTTCCATTGCTTCTTGAAACTGCTGTGCTAGTCTGAAAAATTTTCAGTGATCAAGCATAAAAATATAGTTTATCATTGAAAATTTTAACTATATTTAATATAATGTTATCATAATACTACCTTAGATAGCCTATACTCGACGGAGAGAATTCCAATAATAGTTCGTATGATTCATCTGTTTGATTTACTATATAAAAGTCGTGGAGGCGGCTCCCAAATTTGTCAAATCGAAGGGGAGGAAGGTACGTATCCGACGTGTGAAACCTGTTAATCCCAAAATATGCCAACTACTAAATTCAAAACTTTATTGTTGCGGTTGTGCAAGTACAATAAATACTTTTTAAGTCTCATTTCTTGCCATTTCATACATACCTTATTAAGCTTCCCATATCCATTGGCAAACTTTTTATAGGCAACACAAGCGGCTCTACCAGCATTGTCAACCGCAATCTCTTTACTATATGAGTAACTGGCTTACCTTGGTTCTTGCCCGTTTTCAGTGCGTCGTTTTGTGTTTTCTGATGTAATAGGAAAAAAAGAACATTAAATACTTACCACCTTTACGAATGAATGATTTTTTAGCGCCGACTCTATGTATAAATAACTACCTGTCCACTGCTTAGCAAATTAATCGGTTCAGCTTCTGGAACCAAATGCTCGGTCATCTGAAAGTATGCCAGCATAGACTTCGGTGAGTTAGCATCTTTCTCCCAATTCGAGGCATCTGTATACGGAAAAGCAAACGCATACATGTGCAGGGTCCCATTTCGTCGTGTAGTTCGTGGCAGAGGAATTGTTACATTTCTATAAAATATCAAACTCTTACGATTAGTATGTTCATTGTGTTAGCTTAAAACAAAGGTTTATTCCCATTAAAATTAGCATGCAAATAAGTTTATTAAATGTAACAGACCGTACTTTGTTATCAAATCTGAAGTATATTCAAAAGGAGCCCATTTTTCTACCACGTGAAGATCACTTACTGATCTAACTGATGTTTTAGTTGTAGTCCCAAATATGATTTGAAGTGAAGGCTTTTGAGCCAAGTATGACTTCAGGCAGTGTTTTTCTTGACATTTTGGGGGGATAAAAATTGAAGCTAAACTATATATAGAATGAGCTATATATGCTAAAAACAAGGCGCTGAACACGGTGGTCCACGAAAATCTCGGCATGTTAAGGTAGGAACAACAATATTTAATCACTACAAATGCTAACTACATAAACTTTTCTTCACATTTTCCAACGCTGTTCATTGCACGACTGATATTAACAGACAATAATTGACATTGACAATACGTGTATGATCCAAATTGCTACAACTTAAGCTCAAACTTCAGTGTGATTTTCATTTTTATTACAAACTTGCTTTTATCTACCTTCCAAACAAACATTCCAAGTTTTCACTAGTCGTCGGCTCAGTCGTTTTACACTGATTTACTTTGCAACTCTCTCTGGAGAAAGTAGAAGAACTTCATTACTGGTGAAAGTTGTTTTCACGACCAAAATATTGCCCCTGTACTGTACTACTGCCGACTAAAATGGCATAAGGCTTATGCCATAAGCTAAGTAAGTAACAAATCACGCGTAAAGCACAAAAAACCTTCAGGTCCGATAGGATTACCTATGATTGCCTACGTTGGTTGAACTGATAAAACTCATGTTTCCTTTTCCTTGTCCTTAGTTTCTCACCCTATTACTCTCAACGAAATAAGTGAGAGGAAAAATTACATATCTCTACAGTTTTGACACGTCGAACAAAACGGATGGAGATTTAGATATATAAAAAACAATATTCCGTTCCGACAAACGCTAACCAACTATTTCGCAATGTTCTATTGATCCAAAATGACAAATCCCAGTTGGAGTTTGGGGTACTATGAACGAGACGTTATCGTGGTAAAAGCGAAGTCCATGTCCCCAGTGACATTACTACATACTTAGCTAAGGTGCTACTCTCTCAACTCTATGTCTGTCTGGGGTATAATGATATGTACAACGCTATGCTGGGCAATTGCTGACATGCTATTATGGGTATGCAGTTTATGCAAATAACCCTGCTATGCTATAACTTTATGACTATGACATGCTATGTTATGAGAAATGAGAATGAGGAATAGAAATAGAACTATAGAACTACCAGCAGAAGATCTACCCAGCTGACTAGAGTTGTTGTTGTTGACGTTATCAATATCATCTGCTATTTGTGGTAAATATTATGATTTAGTATAATATTTCTTTTCACTGTCAAGTGGCCTGCTGATGAATGTTTCACGAATTCAGAAGATTTTAGAAAATGCCATAGTCATAAAGTCAAGTCATCAATCAAGGCACAAATTCACGTTGCTTTCCTTCTAGTGCAACAGATAAAAGAGATGATGAGTGGTAGTACCAACGCCAATGGTCAATGGCTCTAAATATTTATAGACGCTGAAATGGAAGAAAAGTGTACTGCTAATTCGATTGACAGTATCGTTCAAAGTTTTTCTAAATTGATGCAACTGCTAGATGAAAAGGATCCAAGAAAAGACACGCCAGCAAGTCAGAGTACGTCCGTAAGTGAGAACAGTGTCGTGTCAAAACTAAGGTGTCTTCATGAAGAAATAGCTGGGATACAGGATGGTATCGAAAAAGTCAAATTATTTCGAGAAGGGCAAGATTTGTACACAAAGTGGCTGGGCTTGGTGGAGCAATGTAAAAGTCACGCACTATGTGATGATGAACGAATTAATTCCAATGCTAAGAAAACTCATGGAACCTCTAATGGAGAAAGTGTAAGTTGATATAAATCGGTTTTAACCAAAATCGGAGGACTTTATTTACAATTTATTGTATATGCTTTTATTTTTACATATGTATTTGTGGTATTGTAGGCCACGCTAACGGATTTAGTGGCCATTGCCTACAATAATCGGGGATATTTAAAGTATTTGGAAGTAGATTTCGAGGGAGCGCTGGAAGACTACACAACAGCTATAAAGTACAATTCTGCATTGTCCTGTGCATACTATAACCGTGGGACTCTAACTTATCGTCTTGGTATGTATGACATAATAATTAGGAATATGAATGTGATACGTTTGTTCATGTATTAGGTACAAATAAGTCAAAAGTTTACAATAAATGTAAATTAAAAGATTTCAAATTTATTTTACTTTAGCATTTTTTGAACAAGCTGCTGAAGATATGAAAACTGCCGTTAGCTTGGATCCTAGTAAAGCGGAATATCACGAAGGGCTTAACAAAGTCACAGAAATGGTAGGATCGCCCACGGGGCATATCTTCAAATTACAGCTTGATGATGGACAAAACAGGTCAAACATTACGTAACATACAGGTGATATCCACACCAGGGTTGCAGAACTTGGTTCGTGTTCTCTTAGTTTTTAACATAGAGAGGATAGGGAAAATCATGTAATGTTCTCAATTTAATACATTAAGTATATTACACAGACCCCCTATGTTCTCTTAGCCTGGCTAAGATGCTATGACAAGTTCTGCAAGCTTGATCCACACACAGCAGTATGTTTCATATTCTATCATATACTGAGACGTCATATAATATTATTTTAGAATTAAATTTTCGACAAGCTAACCTAAATAATTATATAGGTAACTGGTAACAGTAAGAAGTAAGTTGTATTTACATGAGGGTTACTTTGAATAGTAAATACGTTCATTGTAATTATTGTAATAATTTAAAATTTAATATCTTATTAATAATAGCTTATATTAACATGGACAGATCTCTCAAAAATTGGAATAAATAGTAAAATGTGTATTTTAAAAATTCATATTACAATGCCCTGCATTAACACTTAGGGAAAGAGGCAGGTTATTGTAAATTTGTAAACTTTAATGTGAACAGGCTTTTATGGTACAAGCATTGACCAACATGACACATAGAAAATGTTTTAAATGCAAATAGGTGTATTAACACTTCATAATACAGAGTAGATTGATATTTACGTGGTATATTTATAATATTATCTCACCCAAAGCTATTAAGTATAGGAATAAATTAAATGGAACGTAGTGTGATATGAAAAGATGAGAGAAGTATATAAGTACAGTGTTTTCTCCATCATATTGCATTAAAATTATACATTAAATTAATAAAATAGGGTTGTTGTTTGAACTTGAAAGTTTTGAGATAAAAAGAATGCTGATGCTGACAAGATAATATGCACATTATTCTAAATCGAAACAAAATAAAGTTTGAAAACATTAATAATACATTTAAAAAGTAAGGCCCCAATAACCGCGGACTTAGCGTCCGCGAAGTAAACGTCAGACAAGATCCTCTAATTTACGTGTTTGGTATGAAAGGGCTCGACCCTTAGAGGTCCGCTCGAGATACTTTTTAAATTCAGATACCCAGAATACCGTTGAAGTCAAAGCTATTAGTCCAAGAATATCTGAAAAATTCATATAATTTGTAAGTAAAAATTGATTAAACAATTAAATCAAGTAAAATATTTGCTTAATAATTTTAACTTTCTTCATTTACCATGAAATGTGAGAGCTTCTGTTTGAAAAACTGATTGCAGAGGAGGAAAGTAGATGACCATCATTTGTCCTACTATTGACAGCGATACAGCAATTAAGAACATCCGATTGGAAAATAATCCAATTTCAAATACTGACTTTTCCTGTGTTTAAATAAATGGAATATAAAATTTGTTAATATTTTCTACACTCCATTTAATGGATATTTGAAATCTTTCGTTTAGTTTAAAAATGCTTTTGATGGTTTTAAGTATTACCTGAGAACGACAACTCAATGCGTTGAACATGTCAAAGAAGACGAAGCAAGTGAAAGTCATGGTTGTATCACGTGGAGTGATTATATTATCACTCATCTAAATTAAATAAAGCAAACAGATTGGTGTAATACAATATTTGATGAATTCCAATGATATGACACAATATGAGTGATTAATACATTCATCGTCATTTAACAGGTTGGTACGCAATTACCTCTCTTTTAAAAACCCAAAGGGTCCCAGTAATTATAATGAGAGCTGACAGTAACACATTCCATACTAGATGCCTGGTTATCATAGGTTCTTTGACATTCCTTGGTGGTTTTCTTATTACATCTTTATCCACTGGTTCAACTCCCAAGCTAAAAGAAAAAAAACAATAGATTGTTTAACGGTGAACTATAGGCTTGCTAAACTATAGTAATTCACAAGTAATGCAAGCAGGAAAGTAATCCTTTCCTGGTTATTTGATATCTATTCGAGGAATCAACTCTATTCTGACATAGAATATCGTTTCTATCCGAAAACAAGATTATTTTTTACAATATTACTCACACAATAGTTTGGAAATCGTCGTCAACTAGTATCATGTCAGATGCTTCTTTGCAGACATCTGTGCCGTTTTTACCCATTGCTATACCGATATCAGCTCGTTTAAGCGCAACGCCATCATTTACACCATCTCCAGTCATTCCGACAATATAGCCATTGCGTTGTAGTGCCTGTAAATATAAAGGGTTCAACACACTTGAACAACTACTGTCGATTCCCTTTGTAAATAAAATCCAAAATACTACTACTTTCCAAACTTCATACCTTCACGATTTTCAATTTGTGCTTCGGAGCAACACGGTAGAATACGGTTATTTGAGGAACGACTTTATCTAACATAGGATCATCCATTTTATCTAGTTCAGGTCCAGACATTACAGAACCATGCAGTGTATCCATTCCAACCATTGTGGCGATCGATACTGCCGTTTCCTGTGCATCTCCCGTTAGCATTTTGACTTGTATCCCGGATGCCTGAAGTGTTTGAATGCAACTTCGAGCAGCTGGTCGAGGTGGGTCCAACATTCCCACTAAACCATGGAAAGTGAGGTCTTGAAATGTGGGCCCTTTAGCTAAAGCTATAACACGCAAGCCTTGGCGTCCCAATTCATAGGAACTAGATAAAACGTCTTCCTCCTTTTTGGATGACATTGGTCGTAGGCTCCCAAAATCATTATACTTCGTGCATTGCTTTAAAACCTTTTCTACTGCTCCTTTCACAAAAAATATTTCACCATCTCCCTAAATGTAAAAACCACATTCTGTTAGATCACACTCATGATTTTATTTTAATTCCTAATAAAAATACACAACATACATCATCACTGCTTGTATGTCCCTTTGGAACGCACTTTACAGCCATCATTTTCTGTTCTGAATTGAAGGGAAACTCTTGAAGTCTTAAATATTGATCCTGTACTGAATGTATGCCCATCTACAGAAGAAATAATCCGATAGAATGTTACAACGTAAAGAGGAGTAGTAAATAGGCATTGAGAAAAA
>JAHZNB010003756.1:0-15443 GCA_027744295.1 Callyntrura guangdongensis
CGCATACGGCTTTGACTACCCATAAAGTTTTGCCCGGAATGATGGAAGTAAAAGTCCTGCAATGAAATTTCATCTCCAAAGATTTGACAAAATGAACCAATACGATGGACAATGAATATGACTGTTAACATTTAAAATAAACAAGTACATAGGTACATTATTTTTTATTTTTAAGACATTTTTGCACATATAGTCCCATCATCCTTAGAGTTAAAAATTACGGCAGCTTTAAAAAATACAAATGCAAACCGAAACACTACGAAATCAATTTATGTACTATTTTTACAAGCGATTTTAATAACCTATATAGTCCATGTACCTTTTTGGGGAAGTAGCGGAAATAAAGTCTGAAAAAGATTTCGGTTATAAAACAAAAACATAAATGCACATACCACCAGTTGCAGCTAATTACTTGTTTTCAAGTTGCAGCAGGGCCAGACATTTTCATGTGATGTTGTTATTATTGGCATTGTACGACTTTTGGTCCCCTTACTCTTTGCGTCTCTCATAACCCCAATTTATGCTGGTACAGCAAAATTCGTAAGATTTTGCAGTTACTACGGTAGTTTAGACATTAATTTGCAGATGCTTTGGGACTGACTTCTTGATACGACGTAAAACTCGTAAGGTGATAGAAAATTATACAGCCTCTTTCATTAAATAAAAGTATAGTATAGACACATCGCTGACATTTGACCTTGTTTTCATTGTTTTTGTTTTAAATCAGCTTAAAATTAACTGATCGATCACAATGCTATACATATTAAGAACCCCATAAAGAGATTCGCCAATAAGACATACATACAAATTGTATGTACAAATTGTGACAAAGTCGCTTGCAGTATCTTCTAATCAGTGCATAGTAACCCAGGAAGGGATGCTGATTGATGACAAACAAACGATCATACAACGAATACAAGATTACAAGATTATCATATAATATAAATATTATGTAGAATAGGAAATCATTACAATTATTTCTGCAGTATATATTGTATCATTTTACACGAATTTATATCCTTCCATCTACAAACTAAACTCTTTGGTGGTTCCAATTTTTAACAATTGGTGGTCACGTCTCTTTATGCATAACATGAAATTATTCGTGCATAAATCTTAATATTTACTTTTACAGTCGTACTTGTAAACAGATTCTGATAACTTGTGTGGGGTATTTAAAGCTTTATATTTACGAATGTGCCCTGTATACTGTCGGTATATAATGTGTATATTTTCTAGAAAATAAACGGGTAAATCTTTGTCCCTTCATTGTTTCCCCAAAAGGTATAAGAGTGTACGTAATATACAGTTTGTAGGTACACACAATGTAATACATTAAACTAAATAAATAAATAATTTTGATTTAATTTATATGGCAACTTATTTCTCCTAACAAACAATTTATGCAATCAAATCAGTCTACAGTGCCATTAATATATGCATCGATCGCGTGTCGATGTCAACGTAATATTTATAAACATATAGTATGCAATGCAATGTCAAGAAAAAAACTGAACATAAATAAACAAAAAATAATAATTATAGTGATAACAATAGTAAAAGTATTAACAACTGGACACCGTATTGTAAAAGAAATGAACACTTTCTTTTAATAATATAAAACCACGTTTGTGTAAACCAAGACAGGGTTGAATTAAAGCTATAACAATTGGTGTCATACAATTTCACAAAGTTACGACAAAAAACTGCAGTAGTTTCTACACTGTTGATGGTTAATAAAAATTGCTTGTCTAAATCAATATAATCTAAATTTACAATAGAAAATGGTTTAAAACAGGAAAATAATGAGATATGAATATGAATAAAAGCATTTTTTGTTGCTATAAATGCGGAAATAAAATGCATAAATTATACAGCAAGTACCCGTTATACATGTACTAAGAATAACGCTGCTACTTACATGGTATTTTCACTGATTGGTGTTTACTTTGCTTATCTTTACACCTATACACATTCATACGCCTTGTATGTAACTCAAAATATCAGAGGAACATATTATTTGGTTCGATATTTCCACAGTTGAAATTATAACAATAATCACTGAAATTTTATAATCTCTTCGTAGCTCTAAGTCGGCTAGCTTAATATTTTTTTATCCGTGCAGTAAAAACAAAGAACCAACAAATTATAATGTTCATCTATTTTGAGACGAGATTTTGTTTCATTTTGCAATCAAGTTTGTATACTATGCATTATATAGAGTACATGACAGTGCTGCACAAAAACCACTTTCTTATACACAAAGATCGAAATGAGGAAGGAGCGGTAGTACTTAGTATTATACAATGATCAATTAGAGTAAATATTCATATTTTACCACTTGTTGATCTGACATTGGATAAACGTTCGATTTTAAATTTATAAATTTAAACGTGCTATTTTAGGAGTTGTTAGATGGGAATGTTCTGGAATACAAACCAAGTGTTTTATGGTTCGAACTTGGATGATGGGCAAACGTGAATAAACGAATTTAAATGGACACAACTCTGCGTCTGGCGTCGACCAGGGGTAATTAATTACACACAAGAACGATTTATACTAACTGACACAATAGTAACCACATATTTTCTACTTGATCTACCTAGTCTTCCAATAAAAATTAGCACAGTCTTCATCTTCCTAACTAAATAGGCACAATAAAGCCAGTAACAAATGTTTTGCGCACAAAAGGCACACGTTTAGTAGTTTAGTTAGTACTGGTAAAAGTCTTTTATTCAACTAGCATTTAACATATTATAGGTACATCTTTACAGGCTATAGTAAAAAAGGCTGAGTCATTACAACAAAGAAACTTTTCGATTTTGCATTATTTTCAAGTTGCTTTGCTTTGGTACTACTACTACTGAATGGGACATACAAATGAAATAAATACTCAATTTATTTATTTTCTGATCTTAATCATTAAAGCGTTAGAATCCTTCTTGCAGTTTATATTATGACGTAGGAACTAATAAAACAGTAATTTGCAGATACTTGCGGCTATATAAGGTTTGCTGACTGCTATTTATTGCACACAATTAAGGTCACCTCTGCATCATACATTACGTAAAGCTATAAACTCACTGCAAAAAGCTGCATATTTTTTTAATGCAAAAAGTATTTGAGATCGGGGAACTGAAATCAAAAATAGTAAGACATATCCTTAAATTATTTGCGTAATTTTATCTTGAGATAAGAATAGTATAAGGCAATACGGAGCAATATTAAAGAACCCGATCCTATAAATAAGTCTTACGAGTAACCCATGCGTCAATTACTTGGATATTGCAAAGATTGCATAAATCTTAGAATATTCAATGATGATCCTACAATGAACCTCAATTAACAATTTTTTATAGATAATACAATAGAAATACGTTTCACTTGCTGTCTGATGGTGGGCACCTGACCCGGCTGCTTCTGATGAAACATGTAAACTATTCGTTGCACAATAAATAAGGCAAATTGTGATAAAATATCAAAGGCGACTGCGACACCATGCTTCACTTTGGATAGGAAGACAGTACCGCAAACGTCATAAACCAGTTAAAATCAACTGTATGGTTCATTTTATTGCCAAATGTCTTTTTGCAAAATCTTGACCGCTGGATCATTATGTTAACGTTACATTTTAAACATTCCCATGTCAACTTTCCATTAAAATTCACATCCAAGTCGATTGTTTCACAATTTAAAATTACTTATTTTGCCTCGCAGTACTGACGAATTCAGATTCCTACCATTTTTCTACGGAGCGCCCTTTCTAACGGTTTGGGTATTTGGTCAGTGCCGTTATACACACTTCATGTTATACTCAATACATTTATTTATGTGGAAAAATCAAAATCAAGATCGCAAAACAATATTTCTTGATTGTAAGTGAAACGCGATGTACAAAAATAATAAATTACTGTGAGCACTGTAAATGCATTACAGCTTTCAGATGGCACCAATGCAAGATATTCAAACTACGTTTGCTCCAACTAAGGTTGGATTTCTACTCCAAACTTGTTACAAAGTCGATGTAAAACTTTGATAACTTTGAACGATGTGAATTTTAAAGTTAGTGACACTGGAGAATGGTTCCTCTACAACTACCCCGACATCAACCATCTACACAATAATTACCTGACGGTTAAGGCGAATAGATATTGCCTTTTAAATATTAATAGGCATATACCTAGGTAACTATAAAAAATAAATGCGTGAGCTGTGACCACAATGTTATCATAAATTAAATTAGATCGTCTCTATTATAAATCCAAAGCCGTTGGTTGTCATATTTATTACTTGGATGCCCATAATATCGTACCAAAAACTTTCCCATCTATCTATGAACTGTAAAGCCCTTGTCAATAACCCATTCATTTAAAATCGAAAGTTTTGCAAAGTCACGAATTTAAAGCTACATCAAATAATTGGTCGCAACAAAAAACGTCCAACGATGATTCTCAGGGGAATGCTAAACGAAATAACTGGAGTGGTACAACTGTCGACTTATGCGCTCAAATGGAAAATTTGAACTTTACTCTAATCGCATTATGTACTCCTTTTGAGTGCGTGTATTACTTACAAACGAATCTCTATCAGTGACAATCTAGCATAATCATCCTATAAGTAAATGGTGATATTACATTCTTCGTTTCTTTTTATTTTTCTTTGCTAACAATCATGCGTTGCTGTGAACCTGTGTTCCACCGGAGGAAGAAGATGACGACGCTTGCGCTGCAGCTGATGTGGAGTGAACACTGGAGAGATGTTTGTGGTACGCATGGGAAACAGAAAACGATGCAGCACATAGCCGACATTTATACGGTT
This sequence comes from Callyntrura guangdongensis, assembly GCA_027744295.1. Classification (NCBI taxonomy): domain Eukaryota; kingdom Metazoa; phylum Arthropoda; class Collembola; order Entomobryomorpha; family Paronellidae; genus Callyntrura; species Callyntrura guangdongensis. Next base: position 4,819 of record JAHZNB010003756.1, read on the forward strand.
TCTCCCCTGTATGTGTCCTCATGTGTGTTTTCATTGACGAACTCTGAGAGAATGCTCGGTCACACACAGAACATTTGTACGGTTTTTCACCTGTATGTATTCTTATATGAACAGTGAGTTCCTGTCGCTTCTTAAATCTCTTTCCACAGTATTCACAGGAGAATGGTTTATCTGGAAACGATTTATCTGGACTGGCGCCTCCACCCGAGGAGGAGGAACCTGCCTGATTATTAGCAGCCCCGGCACCTGTGTGGGCACTGTGCCGTTTGAGGTGAGCCTGAAGATGCCATTCAGATGTGAAGTATTTGTTGCAGGGTTCACATTTGTAGTGTAAACTCCTGGGGACCTTTCCCTTTCTTTCTCCATTTGGCTGATAGTGGGTTTGTTGATGGTTGTTGGAAGATTCCGATGTTCCCGTTTCGTAATCTGTGCCACCAGAGTTTACCGAGGTGGGAGCAGACAGGATTGTATCTCGTCCCTCAGCAGCCGCATTTATGTCGTTGCCTAAGATGAACTCTGGTACTTGGGGAAAGACAACGAACTCTTCAACGTTAAATTCAGCTTGGGAAAAGGACTCTTGTCCTGCTGCAACCCGTTCGCCATCTGTAGAAAAGTGGTAATATTTTGAAAAACAAACTTACTTTATACTGCTATGTGAATGATTGGCAAAACAATAATTGAGAAAGTCTACAATTTAGTGCGAGATTAGCTGGTAGAATATAAGATTTACAACCGCTCGACAGAGAAAGCTAACCTATTAGAGCATGAGAGGCAGAATCTATTGTACACTGCGCCACTTCTAGAAAATATTTATTTAAATATAGTTATAAAGCTACAACTTGTAATATTAAAAAATACTCACAGAAAATGTACACGGTCGACATAAAAACATTTCCAGATGGATTAAACGGCAATACGTAAATACATCAGCGAAACATTTTAAATGCACAAATCGAGGTGGCCATTAAAAAATTAAACACGTTACAATTACCTGCGATCGATCGCTTGTGTCATTCAATGTTTGAAAATTAAATCTAATGAATGCGCTGTAGTAAAATGCATATAAGAAACTAAAAGTGTTGCTGCAGATATCCTGCCAGAAAAGCGTACTTTTAGCGTATAGGCGTATAATACACTATTTTATTATGTTTTTATTTAAAAACATTCTTCAGTTATAGTTGGTACTTAAAAAATCGCTTTGTCTACTGGCTACGGTCCAATGGTAAGTTTACGCACAGAAGCGTGTTGTCAGTATTCCTGCATTTTCTTAAAAGTTCAACTAAGATTCTACCAACTCTAAGAATTGCACCTAATAAATACGTCATTTACTTGTTAAATGACAACCCTGGCTGTTTTCAAGTGTCCCAAAATAATTCATTCTGCTTTCCATATTCCTACTATGTATCGTATCAGTTCTTGTTATCTTGCATCCTACTTTCTTTTCTAGCTTATGCGTAAAGTTATTTTTAAAAATTATGTAAATACTAATACTGTACATGTGCGTACATGCATGCGAAATATTATTCATATTTCGCATTTATATTAGCGAATAATATTTATATTATTGAAGAATATCATTTTTTCATATAACACTTGTCACTAGTCACTACTGGTCTAGGAATTGAGTCTTGATTTATGAAGAAGCATTGATTCATTTCATGATTCTTCATAAAAGCAACAAAACTTTCGTTTGAAACTGGACCTTTGAAACTATTAGAAAATTTACACCATAATAGAGAAAAAATTGCTCTACGTAATTGTATTGTATTGTATCTACATTAACATTAAATGTACCTGTTTGCCTTCTTACAACTGTAACCTGAGGGTGACCATTAATCCGGGTTGTGGTGATAAGTTCCAACGGATTATCAGTCGATCCACCAGCACCTGCGGCAGCCATGGCGGTATCAATTATAGTAGAAGCACCACCAGATGTTGAAGGGATTGTAATAGTTGCTCCCACTGGGGGTGGACTATGATGTCCATTTTCTTGATGACCGTGTTCATTACCAGTAGTGACGACTCGCGTTGTAATATGATGCGTTCCACTTGTACTTGCAGAGTTGACTTTTGCGAGACTTGCCTGCATAGCGGCATTCATAAAATTGGAATGACCTCCGGCACATAAACTCATTTTAAGTCCAAAGTCAACGACGATTTCATCTGTAATTTAAAAACAACGAAATTTTATAATAATATAAAGAAATAATATGTCGGAACATGGACACATTGCATGGTCCAGGGCTTTTCCACAATCATGCTCCCATTCAACGTGCTTGGAAACATTTCAGCGCAAATTAAATAAGAAGTAGCATATTCATTAGTGAACCGTAGAAACTCCATGTTATCGTTCACACTGTTTCCCAGTTTTCGTGATTGTATTATCAGTAATAAGTACTAAAATTATTTATTAGCATATAAATAAGAAACATGGTTTACCGAATTTGTCACTAAGAAATGTCTCCAGTACATAAACACGGCCGGTGAGCCTCCAGATGGTATCTTTTAACAAGCTCACCTCCTTTTCTAGTGTCTGCTGACGCAGTTCTAGTTGGAGTAAATTAGCCATTTTCACGGGGTCAGCCATTCATTGGACCTAAATGATAACAAAAACTCTTCAACCACTGTTGCTACTTGCACGTTGCAATACAATTCATAAAAAGTTAACATACTTACGTAGCTATGGCAACTGCTTTCCTTTTAAAACACCTTAACTCAATTGACTCACACGTCAATACCTTGTAATTTTCTCCACACCCAAGAAAACTCCTTTCTACTTCCTGTTGCGTTACAGATTGAAATGATTTTCTTGCAATAAGGCAACGAATGACCACTTTTCCATCCACATTAAGTGGCCAGGTCAACGTCACAAGAGAACACTACTTTGCATCATACTTTTAACCCTTGTGAAATTTTGTTCACGTTACTAATGTTATCCGATAAATGTGTTATTGTAATTATCCAGATTGTCGTTTCAAGACTGTATTTTCCAATAAATATAATAAATACTCCCAGTGGGCTTCACTGTGTTGTTTTTAATAGCCCTCACATGAAGCTCACAAGAAAATCATGTCAATAAATCAAGGGGTGATTACCACCTCTTGGCGAACAAACACCCCCTACACTGGTAAAGAATATAGTATAATTTTTATAGCAATTCATAAATTTTCTTAACAGTTATATTGCGAAGGGTTTCGTTCATGTTACATGGCACACAAGGTGCTTATAAGCAAAGTCCTTCACCACAACAGAGGCTATTAGTATTAATGTAGATTGTAGTAAATTGTGTAAGCTGTTGTAAATGTAACAAAACAGTTAGGATCATTTGGTTTTGTGTTTAATCAAGTTGAATGAAGTGAACGATGATTTTATTGGCAGCAAATAAGCTTGTTTATTTCGGTTTAAAATGTTTTTCTTTATAAATTTAGCAATAACAATAAAAAAAAGTAATACATTATTTGTATATATGGGAGAAAATTCAGAATATCTCGGCTTCCCGCGAAGATGAAAGTCCATAAATGTTCACAGGAACTGAGATTTCCCTATTCTTTAGCTTCTTCTCTTTGAACCCCAGAATAGTGCGAAAGAGACGAGAATCTCACACGAAAGAGAAAAAAACTTTTTATATCCCATTCTTTTAAATCCATAAGAAAGGGGTTGTTCATCATACATGTCTAATGCATAAAAAATTTAAAATTAGGTTTACGATGTTTTTCTTGGCATTCATTCACAACATTCGGGCAGCACCAACTTTCTAGCTACTATTCGGAGCATCGTATCACCCGACAACGTTTGACGATGGTGTTTACACTGACTGAGTGAACTCTGCCTGAATAAGTGGAGGTGAAATTAAAGATGGGGATGGGATAACAACATCACATTCCTAAGCAGAGAAGTAGAGAGAAGAAAAAAAGAATTTCTTTCAGCATGATTCAACGTACAAAGTGCAATAGTAATTTTGTACGTAACGTATGCATATGTATGGAACACAGGAAAGCACAGCAGCAGTAGTTGTAGTAGGAGTAGCGTCTCGTCCTCATCACAATTCTTCTCAAGTCATAGTCGTGATCATGATACGATACACACCTAAATATCTTCTTCTACACACAGACATAACCGTTTATACGGTTATAACATGACCAGGAAAAGGAAAGATAGGAGGATATACTAAAGGAGGACCACATATGCTGGTACTAGATACTGTATAACATAGAAGATAGTTAAAGCTTGAATCAAACCGCTAGTCGTTGACAGTTTTGTTGATTTTCTTTTTGGGCTCGTATACCACACGAAGACCTGCATGAGACTTGGTAACAAAATACGACATTCTCACCTTCGTGGACAAATTTCACGCATGATGACGCACTAATTTCTTCTAATCATGACAACATACGATACATGAATACATTCAGATGACGCTATAGTAACTTTGACAGGAAAACGTACCTTGCTTATCAATTTATCATGTTTCACAACACGAGAATAGGCAATATTATTAAACCGGAGCATACGCAGCGTTATTTAGCTGAAATCCGTTTTGATATATGGCCTGACATTACGACAGATGTTGTATAGATAGCTAGACATTTTAAAATAGGAATTTCCCCACAATTATTTAATAACGAAATTTACGATACATTACTAACATTAATTATCACGTTTGTAAAAAAATCTGTATTATATTGTGTCTTGCCACCGATGTGTTCATTTTAGGGCCATCTGAATGTTTAATAATAACGCACAATAGATTTGCGTGAGGAAGTAGATCTTTTCTGACATTCATCACCTATTGATCTCCCCCTTTTCCTATGAGTTTCTGAGAAAATTGTTCATTATAGGTTAATGGGGGAAAACTACAAATCATATACAAGCAAAGACAAACAGTTGTTATGATTAGATTAAGAGTTTATTCTGGGCAATAAACGTGTGATGTAATAAATGTGCTAGTGCTAATTAACATAAAGGGTCCACAGAATTATAAATAACTTCTTGCAGTGCTTTCAGATATGCGGATATTGGTATTTACAAAATTAAGAAGAAACCGAAATACTTTTCACATTTTAAAATTTTAGCTGGAGAGTAACCGTACAATGTATATAAACTTGACGAATCCTTATTTACGTAAAAGAAACACAATAGTACACTAAGTCATCTAATATTTATACATGTAGTACATACTTTAATCATATTATTTTAGTACAATGTAAATATAGCCTTCATTTTGTTTTCTTGTAGTGCAGCATAGTAACCTTTAGCAAAGTAACATTTTTTAATTTATAACATCCATTCGCCCGAATTTTCCGCACATACCATTTCCGTTACTTTCTTCGTACCGAGTTAGAGAAAATCTAGTATATATCCATTGTTGACAGCCGAGCCCCATTAGTTAATTGATTATAAAGTATGTACTGTAACATATATAACTATTGATCTGTCTGTACACATTTATACCAACTTATCGTGGTCAAAAAACGAGCTTCATTGCGTGTATCTAGTGGTTACAATCAAAACTGTAGTTACCTATATGCAGTACGACACCCCGTATCCATAGAATTAATATTACAATTATTAAATTAATCTTTTAAAAAAAGTCCAAGAGAAAACACTCTTTTCTCAAATATTTTCGATTTTCATCATTTCGATTAGGAAACTAAATTAGGAAAACCGCGAAACTTTCTAATGAATTACTGGTTCATATTATATCAATTAAGAAAAGGATTTTCCGCTTTAACAGGCGACCAGGGGTTATTGACAGCGGCCGAAGGTCTTCCCGATGGCTGAGGCTGAAGAGGCACAGAAGAAGGGGATGAGCCAAGACCGCCACCAAACCCAGATGTCAATTGATTCTGTTGCTGCTTTTCACGAATTTCATTGATTGATGGTTTCGCGACTTGATTCTGAATTTGAAAAGGATTCACAGTTTGATTAGCTCCCCCACTTGTGAGGAGACTGGTAGCTGAGGTGGTTGAGGCGAAAGGATTTGCAGCCAAGTTAGAAGGTGGTAATCCTACAGGTGCACCACTACCACTAGAAATTGGTACTAAATTGTCTAAGTTCACCAGATTGCTATTTTCTCCGAGAAATTCCAGCGGGTCCTTTTTTCTTCCACCCATTCCGAGAATGGTGGGTGATGCATTATTACTCCGACTGCCACTGTTATTCATTGGAGTCAACAAAGCAGGTCCCAAGGGGTCTAGATTTAAAGCTCCACTGTCGCTAGTTCGTTTTGATAGTACAGAAAATTCATCGTCCATTTCCACTCCATTTGCAGAGGATGCTCGCACTCCACCTACTGCTCCACCAATGTTGGGGGCCCAAGGATCAACTACAGTTTGGGGAGATGGAGATTCGGCTACTGTTGGCGCCCAGGGATCTTTTTTTAAATCATACAAAAACCCATACAATAATTAATGATATTGTCGTATTAAGCTCTAATGGAATTTGTTGTTTATCACAAACTTTCATTGTAGTACCTGCAACGGCAGCTGCAGCAGCGCCAATAGCATTGCCTCCCCACGGATCTTGAGGCGAAGTTACGGTGCTACTACTACCACTCCAAGGATCTCCAGCCCCGCCACCAGACTTCTGAACAGGTGCCCAAGGATCACCGCCCATCGCTCCTTCTACGATAGGAGCGCCTCCCGCTGCACCCAATTCTAAATCTAATAAATCTACCAAAGCACTACCTTCCTTTTTTGTTGGAGTTCCATCCCTGAGAAAGCAAATTAAATCGTTATCAAATACTTATAATCACACTGCTGATAAAGTTAATAAATCAATTCAGTACGCGTACTTGGTTTTAAACTCTTGTTCACTTTGCGACAGAGCCATTTGTAGTCGTAATTCGTCAGACCGTCGTCTCTTCTCCTCCTGGTCTGCTTCCTCTTTGGACATAGCCAATGCCAACTGAAGTTGAAGCTCTTCTTCGCCCTGTGTTTGAGGGCGAGCATTTTCTAATTCTGAGACGGATACAGATCTGCGATTATGATTTGGACCTCCAAACCCATTCGACACCTCGCCACCAGCAAAGCCATGAGAATTAAATACGGGACTGGTGGGCGTTGTTTCGTTGGAATCAGATGAACCGAAACCTGACACTGTTTGCGCAAATCTAAATAAACCAACAAAAAACACATGTCATAAAACCAAAGTAAAACCAACATATTTGTAAAATATTAACAAAAAGTACACTGGGTGTTTGATGTTTTTGTTAAACATTGCTCCAAAAATATTTGCTAACAACACATTCCCAAACAAATATATAATTAGCACCGTGGAAACAACAACATTTGCACTATGCTCTACAGTTTGTGGTAAAATTGTAAATACTTACCTGTGGCTCTGTATAATTATGAGCAATATTTTTTATGTTCCTCCTTAAACCTGCTACGCTGACTTGCATCTTGACTTTTTTTGGTTACACGCGCTTCTCCAGTAATTTAAAATTTAAACTTTCACTAGATCACAGACTGGATTTTGTTTACAAGTTGCTAAAACTTCACAAACTAGTTGGTACACCGTTAGGTAAAAAATATAAAAAATATTCCTAACACAAAGAAAAGATGCTCATTGCACTATTTTTGTATTTTTTACACACTTTATAAGTGCAGTGGTCACAGCGTATTGTTACAAAATAATGACCCAATTACGTATTCGACGCAATTGTTTAGCTTCCTCTCTTGAGAAAAGCCTTCCAGACTAAGTCCACATTCAGAGTATCACCAACACCACCAATGAATTTGCTGATTCACTCACAATCACAATGAATCATTACCAGCACAAGATATTTATTGCGTGTACTCATATCATCAGACAACCATTGACCATTCTTTTCCACTCGCTAAATCTCCATAAACAAACCAAACAATTTCACCCCTTTGACGTGTCTACAGACTACACTCACTCATAAATAAACCTTTTATCAACTCAAATTTATATCTCTGCAAATCTATATTGTGTACTTAAAACTTGTTCAATAAATACCCATACGGTCCATAATAATATGATACAACACGTATGGTTCGTCGATGTAAACCGGGGTGAAAAGCAACTCTTCGTCGTACAATTTAGCTTTTTGTTTTTCTCGTTGATATTAATATTCTTGGTATTATTATTAGCATTTTTTGCTTAAATTTTAGAGATCATCGTCACTCACTGCCACTGTCAGTATGCCCACACACTTCTAATAATGTAAATAACAGTAAACTACTGGTTGGTTGAAGTTTACAACTGTCGTTGGAATAATCTATTTTTTAATGTCTCTCGTCTTACTCTGCCTGTGTTGTACGTATTGGCACAAGTCATTTACACACTTAATTGTTCATTGAACTGGATCGCTCACAAAGGAAAGAAAGAAAACATAAAAGTGTTTGGTATCGAGTATGCACAGCACAAACAATACTTTTAGTAGCGGACGGTGGTTTTCATGTGATACATAATAAAATAGACGAGCACCGAGGATAAAACTAACGGCTGGAGTTGTTTGAAGTTGTTAAACACCATATAGCACAATAACAGCAGCGTAAGAGATAACAACGCTCACCACCCACCACAATTCACAACATGAGGCTAAACACGAGAGTAATAGTAAAAGCTGCTGTAGTTAGTAGTTACGCTGCACTGCGTTGTCTGGCTTTAACTCAATTAGATTAATAAGTCCACTATTCTATATGGTTCGTCCATAACCTCACTAAAATCACTATCACTATAGGTGTTTCTACGATATTGGTGAATTGATACTACTTATGATACTCCCAATTCTCTATGGTTATGTTGTACCAAACAACAGGCAGAAGAGGTAATAATGGCCCTGGAGAATTCTTCTTGTTCTGGAGAATAAAGACAAAAATTTAATGTAAACATAAATATACATGAGTGAAGGCAGAAAAATAATAAAGAATAAGCAATTCAATTCATATACATCCTCGCCGCCAGCAGCGTTACATGCTACGACAACAACCACTCTCAACCACTGAGTGTGTGTACATAATTTTCTGGTAATTTATTTGTCATCATTTATTCGTCGTCAGTCACTGTATGTATGGGTGGGAGTAGCACAAGTAGCACTTCTTATTTTTAGTGATGATAATAACCATACAATAATATCAAGCGTCAAGCATTGGCATTTAAATTCATATGATAAAATTTCACTTTCTGGGGATTTTGTTGCCTCAAAATAAGTCTTTGAATTTGTCATACATTCCTATCTGCTTAGTAGAAAAGTAGGCTACGAAATCGAAAGTTCTTGACATAGTTAAGTACATCATACTTCATCGCATTACGCAAACTGGCTTACGTAGTTCAGTTAAGTACGTAAAAGAGACGTGTAATTAAATAAGGCTAATTCTTTTAAACATTGCCTTCGTTGCAACGCGTTGGGCACTTTAACGAAAACAACTGAACATTTTTCCATGTCAGCCACCATATCACCCCGACAAGGTGTAATTTCACCCGATCATCGTTTTTTTTCGCGGCATGGCTAATTAAATTATTCCGTTGTGTAGCTGATGCCACAATAAATACGCCTATTATATATTTCCTTTTTTATCCTGTTTGTGATCTCAACCTCAGCAAAAAAATACTATCTCACACACAACATACAGTTAAACAGATTACCTAAACAAAAATCACGTTGGTTGTTTACGCTTTGTCCTCTTCATCATTCTGTACACCTTTTCCGTATTCTGCTGGTCACAAAATAACCTTCATAAAACCTTTGTGATGTACATATGCTTTATGGCGTTGTTTTCGTATTTTTATTGCAAAGATAAATATTTAAGTTTTAATATTTATTAAATAAATATTCTAGAATGAACGCGTTGAAACTACTACAAGTAAATACTTCCGTAGGTTGTGTACGTTTTGTTATACATTATTTTTTATAAATAAATTCCTCGAAAAGCACCTGTCTACTGTCTTCTCTCTTTGTAGCTTTTATTGCAACTCTGCATTTCAACAAGCCAAAAACAGCTTTGCATTGCCAATATTGCCATCCATGAAGTAGAGGTCGCATTCTATAACATTGTGAGTACACGGGTACAATGCAACACTCTCGCACTTTTTTCAGCTTATCTCAACTAAAATCATTTTTTCTTTAAAAAACATCAACATTTCAAAACAACTTTTGACTTTGTATTTACGTGAATTTCAAAGTGGTAAACAAGTATGGAATAAAGGTATTTAGCAATGTAGCATAGTTGACTACTAGCTACGTACGTCAATAAGATTGTTTTCAAAGTATTTTACGTTGTTTATGTATGTAGTATGTACGTATACTATGCACTTATTTATACGCGTTCTCTCTCTGACTGACATTACACGCTACAAAAACGTAATGTTTTTTGTACTGGCTAGACATTAAATGCACAGGTTAAAACATGCCAAGAAGTAGTATAGACTTTACAAATTAAAACAGAAAGTTAATTGAATATTTTTGCACCTAATATATTAATAGCGTAGTAAATGGTGATTCAATATTCAGCGGGTTGCGGGTCAGCTTCCATGAGCAACTAAAAGTATATATTTAAGATAATTATGCTCCAAACTAAAAAAAACTTTCAAGAAATCCACATTTTGAATTGCCTCGAGCAGAGAGATACGAATTTACGATATACGAGGTTGTATCC
>JAHZNB010003757.1:0-11687 GCA_027744295.1 Callyntrura guangdongensis
CGGAAAATATGACGGTGGATGATTTGGGTGGGTAGGTAGGTCAAAATTTAGCAATTTTTGGTTGACGTAATATCCGAACAGTCCCTAATGGTAAACAAAGTCGTCGTAATAATGGCAATAGATAATGAATCAATTTTGATATACATATATTATTTGGCTACCATCAAATCATTTTCAACTATTCGGGTATATACATACACACACACAGATGTGTAAGGTGAGTACTGAAACCCAGCGTAGTAGTGATTCTTGACGACATGGCTCACCAGTGCCTACATTTGATTCCCTTTAAACCTCAAGGAGATTTGATGGGTATTGATACATCATTATATGCAAATTTAATCTAGCCCAAAGGCATGATTATCACTTTCGACCGGCTATAACATGTAATTCGTCTCCTTCTAGACGTTTAACAGCTTCTACAATTGAAACCGATATATGTGTTGTTTCTTGTTGTAATGATTGTACAAAGTACAAAGAGTCCTAAATTAACTTTATAAAATGGTCATACAAACTACATACAGATACTACATGCACATGCCTATAAAAACTGCAGGAAAAGCTATGACGGCCCTTACTCATAATTTATAAGAATCATGTTCACCTGAACCATTATTTTGTTTTCGTAGTTGGTATTTCAATACCATTATCAACGGCATCTTTTGAGAATGCCATTTTGCCATATCCGTTGTTCAAATTTTGCATTAACACAGCCTCAACGACGACTTTTTTGAAACCTAATGATATTTTATAAAGCATGTCTAAAATATCAAGGAGCAATTTTCAATCTTCGTTTGATTGAACCCATACCGATGCCATTCTGATTTGTACATTTGTACTACAATCTGGTCAAAAAATCTGGGGCGACTTGACCTATAAATGCACTCTACTTAAAATGGGAATTTGATGTTGTTTTACAAGACATATTGTGTGTAATGTCCAAATCTTGAGGACTTGTAGACCTAAATATGTAATGACAATTAAGTGTATTTATTCTGACTCTGTAAAGTTTTAAAAGGAGATATTCTTTAACTGTCACTGTCGACATGAAAGTGCTAATACAATTAAATGAAAAGCGATTGATTTACATTTCCCATATTCGTATCCTTGTGTTCCACAATCTAATCCACTACTAAGGTCATCGGGTCATCATCATTATTATCATCATCGTTATTTTTATTTCACATTGGACAATTTCGCAGAAATGAAAAATTTCAACAAAAAGCATTTTGTGTATATGAAACAAGCTTTAGGCCTGAATTGATGATGTGGTAAAAATCTGTTATAATAACAGAAGAACATTAAATCAATGAATGTTCGATTGCAAAACATTTAGAGCGTGACTTGGTTCATTACCGATTCAAATTAAGCACATATAACCACCATAATATCTGCAAATTTACAGTTTAATGCTTTATTTTGCTCTGTTGTTTGCCGAATGCACCATTAAAATTCCCCTATGCACCATTCAGACAGAAAAACTGCCCCGGCCTTTGTTTTACAAAACCAATTCGACAGTCAAACACGTACAACTGACCGACACATACGTCAATTAAATAAACTCGAAAACAATCACAATTTTCCTCGATTCGATAATTCATTCAGTTCAAATATAATTTGCTTCATACTGAACCGATCACACCATACACATGCAAATATGGAGGTTAATTGTGATTTCGTTGATAATGAGTTGGAGATGACTGAAATGTTTCACGACGACAAGAAGGATGCTAACGAGTCATGAGGTTTATTTGTTACGGAGGTACCGTTGGTCGTAAATTAGTGGAATCTCTTCGCTTAACTTCTGGGTCTTCGGCATGTTACCTTTACACCTTTGTTTTACAGCCGTGACATAGTATTCTTTAATCACCACCACAATAAATGCTCTTTCTACTTACATGGAAAAAACACTCTGCCTGCACCACATCACCACCACTCTAATCGGTAAATTTCATCACGAGTGATTCGTCGTCACACGACTTGTGTGCCTTAATTTCTACTGCTATTAAAATAACATCACCGAATTCTAATTGCCAATGGTATTGCCTAACGAGAACGAAAGCTACCATTTTGTATGAGTTGCTAATAAGAAGGTGGAGAACCCGCAGCTACTGTATGTCGATAAGAACACCTGCTTCGTTTTATTATTACTGAAAACACAGCTTTTTTGCTGCTCTCTCAACATTTAATTCGAGCTTTTAAATCAATGATCGCCAATCGCAGTAGGACGCTAACGTTTTTGAACAGGGTTACCACTACTGCATGTCATAGCACGTCCTACATAGCATACCTACACACAAATATACATACAATGTGGAAAGGAAAACGAAATGTATATCAATCAAGATCAAAAGCAGCAATATTAAAGTTCATTAAAGACCTGAAATCAGATTTGGCCAACACAGCTTGGGGTCATCTTGACACATCGCTATTCAAAATGTTCGGAAGCTGTTCTGTTTCAATTCTTATTTAAAATTCTAACATTCACATACGTATTTTTGGTGTCCCTGTATTTTATTTACCTCTCTGCTGCTCTATAAATAAAAATTCTCTCATGTTCTTTTCGCCACTTGATGAAACACTGGGACGACCATCTAATTGTAGTGAATTCCCGTGATGATGTAGGAAATTGGAATTCAACAGTGGTGGCACAACACTGTTAATACTATCACTTAAAACGCAGTCAGTGACGAACAACGGGAGCAAAGAGCCGCTAAGCTGAAAATCAAATTGCATCTCAAGCATGAAATTACTTTCATATGATCAAAATTCTTGCACTCGCTCCTGGCCCTGATCTTGTCAGATAAGAAAAATATATAATATCCGTTATTTAAATTTTCCCTCCTAATACAATTGCGTATCATACAAAGGAATTCATCTCCCCTTTATTACTTTGCATTATGTGATCTGATTCAATTTAAAGTTGAATTAAAATTGACATCATGATCTGAAGAAAAGCACCAGGATGAACTGTTGGTCGGCTGTAAATAAAAGTTAGCTGTATTCGCAGTAAGTGCAGTGTACACTGTGGAAGTGAGTGACTGTAGACGCAGCAGAGAATGTTACAGTTGAATGGACCATGGAAAAGCAGAGAAGCAGAAAGAAAGAGTAATGTGGTTTGGTTTAAACTGTACCAAAAGCAATAAACGACAATGATCCATTTTTGTGTTGTTTATTGGGTGCCGCGCAGTGAGCAAGCATTATTTTATTGTATTATTTTTTTATATTAGTGTTACAAAACAAAGTGAAGTAGACTTGAATGGGTTGCGGCAGATTCGACTGCTTGATTTTGGTCATTTTTCATTACTACTGAAAGTTCTCTTCTGGTTGCAACAATTACAAGATCAATATTATGTGATATGAAGAAAGCAATAAGAATGATACACGAGAGGATGCTGCTGTTCTGCGGTACTGAGTTGTGACTATTTAACAGGAACATGATGGCCATGTTTTTATTTTCTTTTATATATTTTAACGTAAACCCCTACGTACATCAACGTAACAAGTAGTACATTATATTGCTTGGTTGGTGGTGGTAATATAGGCTGAAGCATCGTAAATGTTAATACTATAAAAAAAATTGTGAATCATTCTTTTGTTTCGATTTACTCACAGCGTGTTGCATTTTTCAAAGTTTGTAGTTTTTTTCTACTTATGATACAGCAAATCTACATTCTACACACATTGTTGTTAGTGCCTGTGCCGTGGTAAAGGTAAACGTCTTCGTATATGTTTGTATCATTCATTTTCTCTTAGCATCATCGCACATCGCGCGACTGTCTGGGTTGTTAGTTGTTATTGGATTGTTTGTTACGCCGATAATATTATGATTCATTAGATATATTATTCCTTTCGTTGGAGTATCGGAGAAAAGTAGAAGCACAATCACGCAGAAAATGACGAACATGTTTAGACTGAGATCATGACAGGAGAAACAGTGGTTAAAATAAGAATAATTGACTGAATTCATTGATTATTTAAAATCGCCACAGGGAAGCTCAATTCCATTAAATACTTTTAAACTTATCTTTGTTTTTTTACTCTTACGTATAATTCGGAGCAGTAGGATGTAATTGTAGAAAATGAAATAGTAATTGTGATGCTGAACAGTGTGAACCTATGATCACGATCACAGTGTGTCTCAAAAAATGAAGTAGCGAAGTATGAGAGGTTCAGCAATTGAAATGGTAGAAACGACAGTCATCAATTGCTATAAATTAAAATGCAATTGTGAACGTCTAAAGAGACTTAAAATCATTGTATAATGCTATATGTATGTCACGGAACTTATCAACACGAACTATTATGAGCATAAACGTTCTAGCTTCTTGATTTAATAGACGTTAATAAAGCATTCAAAAGCATATTTATCCTACCATACCATCAATAAATAAAAGTATCATTGCAATGCCACCTCATTTTCTTTATCGGAGCGACTGCGCTTGCAGCGTCTGTGGACAACCAATAGATTCTGTTTTGTTGACCTCTTAGTCCTGCATTCATAATGTACCGAACAAGACCCAGACAAAATATTGCCTTCCCCCTTTGATTTGTTATCATAAGAACAAGAAGTTACATTGAACTACCAAAAATTCTCAGAACTTGGAGAAGAAAAAACAACCCTTGAGCTAACAATTCAACCAGCACGTTTGTTCCTACTAGGTAAACAAAATCCTATTCCTTCAGGTTCCCTGCCTATGCCCCCACAGTTTTACCGCACAAATCTTTCAATAACTTGTCAATACCGAAAATGAAGCAGATAGAAAAGAGACTGACTTGTGATCGATGATTAATTTGAAAATGTTGAACTAGGGTAGTAGTATAATAATTTCGGCATCTGGTGTATGTAATTGCTTTCCACTAGAGACGCGGCAGTCTCTCCTGAGAAAGAAAGAAAACTGACAGTAAACAATGAAACGTAGAATAAAGTGAAAAGTGGTCTTCCGCAATTCGTGTGTTTAGTTTAGAGGTGATGTATATATGATTTCTTAACTCCCCCCACGTTTTCTTAAAGCGGACTGAATGACTGAATTACAAATTTACTTCAGCAGTCAGCTCAACTCAACTGAAACAGTTCTGCATGTGGATTAAAAAGCAGCTTTAGTGTCGAAGAAAAACACATAATGAAGAGAGCAAAAAAGGTTGCAATTGCAATGCATTCGGAAAAACAAACAATACCTTGTCACTTCCTCCTAAATATTTTACAAAGGAAATTCGAAAACATGAAGAACCATGTTATGATATGGCTATTATTCTCCAGATATGTAACAAAAAAGAGGCACAGGAAAATCTTGTGTAAGTAGGGTACATTGCCACGCCTCCTCCAATATTTTTCCTTTAAAATTTGTGCGACTGTGAACAAAAAGGCCGACTTATAATTTGCCGATAGATTTGTCTGTTTTTCTTCTCTGGTTTTGTGGTATTCTTTTGACCAGTAGCCAGCGGTTCTTTCGTTTTTTATGGAAGCACTACTAATGATTCCGCTCAATGAGAATCATATACCAATAGCTGATTCCCTTTAAAAGATTTTCAGTCGATGATGGTCATTAGTTACAGTTGCATTATACCAGAAGCAACATCCTTGTCGTCATTAAAGGCCAAGGTGTACTGTTGACTGTCGTTAATGTCTGTGTAAATATTTATTGGCGCTTTACAGGCATCAACAAATTGATGTGACCAGAAGACAGCCATGTGTTTATTCATTTTTTCGAGTTGAACAAACTACGTCTTATGCTGTGATGAATAAAAAGCAAATGAGGAAAAAAGAAACAGTTAATGAATATCAACGAAGGTACACACATCATGGCAAAGCGATACATGTTTGAGTCAGTTTTCTACGGAAGATAAAAAAGGATTTGCACATTTTTTATTGTGCATTAGTCCAACTGCCTTTTTCTCGATGCAACTTTTCTAATTGTAAGTTTATACGACCGAAACTTGTGAACGCGTGATTCTTCAATTCTGTGACAAATGTAAGACTTCCTGTGATTTGTCAATGAAAGGAACATGATTGCAACTGCAACTATATACAGTCAAAGTGTATATCACAAGATATGCTTGTACGGTTACATTTTGAGTTTGTACAGGTATGCTTTGCTATGTTCTGGATTATACTTTGTCATTGAAATTTTTTATGGTAATTTTATGTAAAAGCACTTTCATTCATTGTACTCACTCACATACACAGACGTGTAGACGTAACTAAATATAAAGACTCACCGTGACCGTAAAACTTAAATCAATCCATAAAAAGATAATATAATATTGCGTAAGACAAGACGTAAATGTGAGATCCTGCTTGGTCTTCTCTCCTTTATTTTTCAAAAAAGTCCGCACTGAAATCAACCACGACTAATCCACAAACTGAAACCACAATCCTGGCTTGGGATAAAATTTCATGCATAATTTAATGCTCTTTTGCTTTTCCCATTTTAACAATTTGCAGGATCATGACTTTGTTATAATAAACAATAAGCGCAGCTGGGTAGCATGGTGGCAAGCATTTATCTGAGGATGGTCTGACAAAGTTAAGCAAAAATTGTACCAGCAGGATTACTTCAAGTACATCTGAATCCACGCAAAAGGAGGATAATTTGGAGTATAAAAGTTCTTGATCAAACATCCGCTAATTTTCCATATCCGTTTGCTACCGTATCATTGCAGTGATCGTTACTCGCTTCAACTCACACTCGGTGCAGTGTCATCCTTGCCACTTATATGAACAACTTTTTGTTGAATACATTAATGAATTTAAAAATTCAATATGAATGGTCTACTGGTTGAAAGGAAGCAACGAAAAAAACACGCCGTGCTCTTTAAGTGAGTAATGATTTAAGAGCATGTGCCTGAAATCATGATAAGCCACGGTTTCATTCAACGCTATAATCTACACAGACTCGTCGCACTCGGTGGCATTAAAATACTTGGAAAAGAAGCGATGAATGTGAACAGAGGTATTTAGGGAAAAAACCACTTCCGCTCCAACAGTCTTGTGAACGTGTAATGAAGATGAAGACACTCAAAACGTACATTGTATTACTACTACGAAAGTCAAGTACAGACAGACACATATATTATTATGTATTGTAGAAATATTCTACTATCATGTACCGCTTACTACTGCTTTAAAGTAATAACCTTTTGTCGCCTCAGTTCATTTACAGGAGATAAGTACCTGAAAAGGGAAAGGGACAAATTGAAATCCACTTTGGTTTACATTCGTCGATTGGATCAATATGAAGCGTAACTTCCTTTACAAGTACATTTTGTTTTATTTCAAAAACATTTTTATTCTCATACATCTTGGTGTTCTCTTTTGTATTGTTTAACTGAACTAAATCCAGCGCATTTAAAATTGCTATATCCTATGTGTATGGTTCTTTTACTTTGTTTTTTCCTTATTAATAAAACCGTTGTAACTACCTATATACAACTTGGGTTATGTGATTGAAACCTACTAACAATAAGAACAATCATCATCCAACAGAAACAGAACAAAGCAAACCCATTGATCGTAAAAAAGTATTTTGACAATCATTAAGTATCAGAAACTTTTATTGGGTACGATAAGGGTTCAACGGAATATATCTGGAAGTCATCAATTATATGTGGCGAATTACTGTAATTACTGTATTTTATTGGCACTGGAGTGATTAGAGGGAATATATATACCGTAGAAAGCAAACGTGATGTAGAATAATTATTACGTAAAAAGGATCAAAGTCAGTATCCTCGTATATCCTCCCGTAATATTTGTTGACTTTTCTACTTTTTTAATTTTGTAATGGCAAACAAATCATATAATCTTGATAATGATAATCAATGATGATGATAGCAGTAAAGCAAATACGGAAGCAGAAATAAATTAATATAAGAATATTAATTATTTTATATACTCAAGTTCAGTTGGGAGCACAGTGGTTGTTGGAACATTGCATTTTTGCATTCCGCTTCGGGCTGCTGAGCAACTTTTCCATATTCTCGTCACCAAGGCCTAAAATTCATTTTTATAAATCTTATGATCTGTATGGAACGTTTAGATCAGAGTATATTGTATGCTCGTCGTAGGTAGGTAGGGTTTATCAACTTATCATACTTCCAACATTATTTGAAGACCACGGATGTTATATAATAAGTGTGTTAACCCAAACTTGTAAGATTCCGTTTCCTTTCTGATAACAAAGTAGCCAAAAATGAGCATTTAGCTAATATGCCACCGAAGAAGATAAATCCAGTAAAATCAAAAGGGGTATTCTTGAAAGGGAAGGGAATTACTAAAGGAAACAAACGGAAAAAGAAACGAAAGCATGAAAGCAAGCCTTCTTTTCCTTACACTCTACTTCCAAAGCAGAAACAATTAGCAACGAAAACTGTGACCAAACTTGACAAAGACAATGCTAATTTTATGATTACGCGGGGTGTCGATGCAATCATTACGCTGGAATATGATAAGTATAAACCAGGGGGATATTACACTGTAGCAACGAGCCAAGAGGAACAAAAATGGAGGCTTGTACAAAAACAAGGCGTAGAATATCAAAAGTGGAAGGAGACAAAGATGGCTAATATTCAAAATAGGGCAGTTGCGAGGAGGAAGAGGGTAGAAGAGAAACAACGTCAGGAATTGCGGCGAAAATATTATAGGGTACATCCCGATGATGTGAGTCATATGTACATTGAAGGATACACAAAATCAAGACACAGAATTAGCAAAAAGCGGTTCATGAAATGCGTTGATGTTCCATTGTTTCAAGAGGTCTTAAATGAAAATACAGAAATATTGGAGTCGCCCCTTTGGGCCGAAAAGTTGAACCTTAAAAGTTTTTCTGCCGAAAAAGTCAAACAAATGAAGAATCATTTACACCAATTCGACGTGCTAGTAGATAGTTTAAAACAAGGATTATTTGATACGCCGAACTGTGATAGGTTTCCCATTAATGTGGTAAGAAGGAAAAAGAAAAAAGATGGCGACGTAGAAGACGTTCAACACAAAGTGAAAGTTCGTTCTCGATCCGTGTCTGGTGACAACAATTTAAGACGTCGACTGAGCTTTCCTCCGTACGAACTAGCCGAGGATGAGGTGGAAGAAGATATATCTAAACTTCAAATTTTCCAAGGTGCACTAAGCTCGATTGCTCGGTGGATTGGTGGCAGCAAACCCCCTCCGGTAACCCCTTCTAAGACTAAACCAAAGTTACCAGCAGCAGCTCAGCCAAGTGAAGGTGATCAAAATTCAACCGTTATTTCGGCGGTAGAGAATACTGCACCGACGGAAATGAAGGACGAAAATACGTTACCACCACCAGAAGTATCACATTCATTTAAGTGGGCGCGGAAAACATCTCTAAAAGTATTTCCACCTTTACTGAGACATCATTCCATAAATATCATCAATGATGAATATGACGTTGATGATGTCACAGAGGACACCGATAAGCATGGACCTTTTGGTGATCTGTTAACAATAAATATTCCAAACGAACCAACACAACGAAAAAAATTTATCCGCTCCCTTATTGAACGCAAAACGAAAAGTATGTATATATCTACTCATTCATTCATTATTTGTTCGTCTTAACCACACTTGATAAAACTAAAAATAGTTTTTCAGTCTGGACATGCACCTTTTAAATACTTACTAACAATATAAATATAGAAAGAGGCAAGAAAAATGTAACAAAGATGACCAAGAATGCGAAATCAAGACATGAGGAGGATGAAATCCGTCAACGACACGAACGGTATGAAAAGTCGGATCCAATGCAAAGACTCCACCAAGATGAAAAAGATTCAGACATTTGGACAGTACCGTCTACTACTACCACAAATGGATATGCTAGCTGGAGACGGCCCCGAGATTTAAGAAATGCTGGTAACAAGCAGGCTATTTTAGCTCACAAAGTTGATACAACTTTTGGTTGGAGGGTCATACTTCTGCTAATAGTCATTTGGGAAATTGTTAGTACACTTATTTTCGTGTTATCAACTAATGCACAGTTTTGAGTGACATGCTTTATTGTTATTTTCCCCATTACTTTGAGGAATTTGTCGTAACTTTCAGGGGTGTTTCGTGAAAGCCAAACTTGATGACATTTATTATTGGATATTCACATCTCATCTCTACAAAGAAAATATTTGGCTGTTTGAGCCGAGTTAGTAAAATCATGAACTAATTTCTATTGCTACTCACTGTATGCACAATAATTAAGATATCCTCTTGTTTACACAATATGTCTTTATTGATCACACGCAGCTCTCATTTCGGAGACAGACAGATATATTTTTTTACACATTCAGGAATGGGTACACTTGGTTGTCTCTGGAATCTCTGTATCAATAATTCACAGGGAAAACGAATGTGTTTCTCTTTTATTTGCGCTTTCGTTATTGATAGACGGTGGCGCGGAAGTTGGAATTAGTACTCACGACTACATATACCTTCCAGATCCAATCTCTTGGACTTGTGTTATCCTCACTGCCTTCCACATAGTTTGGAAGGTATTTATAGTTTGTTTGTTTATTGGCTACCATTTTTATTGCTCAGGGTACATCCGAAAAACTCGTGAATTTCGTCACAGAAAAACAAGACTCCACAATCACGAAATCAATGCAAAAGGTACCAAAGGTATTCAGAAACGAAGAATGGCATGGAGCTGGATGGCCAGTCATGCGAGAAATACTAATTTACGAAAACTAAAGCGAAAATATCCCACCGTCAGGGACTGTAACTTTCCGATTGACGAATTGGACAAAGAGATAAAGTTCAGTGAAACGAAAGAGCTTCGATTATACACGCAAAAGCACGATTTGAACATCGGATATCCGTACAATAANTACACGCAAAAGCACGATTTGAACATCGGATATCCGTACAATAAACTGCGTGACATGAGACGTTATGTTTTCAAAAAATTAGAAAAAAGTGACTATACGGACGAAGATGATGCGGAAAACAAACAAGAATTCAAAAGGAAACTAAGTAAAATGATTGGAAGGAGTAGCCGTGCTATAACAGTAACGAAATGGAAACAATGGAAAACTGGACAGAAAAATAAAGAACGTATTGCAAAGTTCCAAGAAGAGCTAATGACTGAGCCAACAAAGTACACCTTATCAAAATCTCACATCAGGAGTAAAAAGAGCAACTTAACAATTGCTCCCTCTTTTTCAATCAGTAAACTCACAAAAACAAACCTGTGACCTAACTTGATCTTCTCGTTGGTGGTTTGTTGAACCATCAGACCATCAGTGTTTGACTGAAAGATTTTGAGAAAATGGAATTAATTCTATTCTTTACAGTGATATATTAGTGCACCATCTTGAGGATTTTTGTATGACTTGTTCTACGCATAGTAAAGAGTTAACTTTGAAGACTGCTTGCTAGGCAGCGCCGCTAGTTCGTAGTTGTGGTTTAGTTCTAAGTTCTTAGTAACCCGTCAGCATTGTTTTTGTTGTAGGTATTGAAGTATTGATGTATGTAAAGTTAATGAATGTAAAAGAGCAATTAAATGCGCACATTGTAATTCTAACATCACATAGAGCCATTGATGTCATAAAGTAAAAACCATAAATAAATAAGCAAACATACATTTTACTGAATTTTACATGTCCCTGCATATGTTGTATCTGACCGGGGTCTGCGGTGTTATCACCAAATTGGTGGCACCAATCTCCAAATCATATTAAAT
>JAHZNB010003758.1:0-10686 GCA_027744295.1 Callyntrura guangdongensis
GACATTTAGAAATTTTGTAAGTACCAGTAGCAGAATCAGTATTCTCCCAAGCTTTTTTCAGTATCAGTAGCATTACCAGTACCAAAAATCGTACTGATACTGATACTGCAGTATTTTTACTACTGCAGTAACGACTAAAAGTGGTCCACACGGCTATCTACCTGGGGGTGGGTGGGGTTTACATAAACAATAAATAGGTTCCCGTGGTACACAGAACTGGTGCGGACCATAATTCCTGCTTATTCTATAGTTTTTTCAGTAGTAATATCATGAGTTGTAGGTACTCGGCGATTATGTCAGTACAAGTAGCATCAGCAGTATTGCAGAAAATATTTTTCGGTAGCAGTAGCAGTAGAAGTATTGAAAAAAATGTTTTTCAGTAGCAGTAGCAGTAGCAGTATTGCACAAAAATATTCTTCAGTACCAGTAGAAATACAAATACTGGTACTTATACTGATACTTCAGTATTTTCGCTACTGCATTAGATACTGATGCCCAACTGTGATTTGTGGCAACAACCGCTAATTAGTAGCTTTGTATCGCATCGGATGGATTGTTGTAGATGTAGGTGTAACTTTTTAAGTAAGGAATGTATTACTTCTAAAACAGATATGTAATAATATTGGCATAGTTGGTTCCGTTCTTTGTAAATTCATCAAATCGTCCCTCTTATTATCATCTATTAATTATCGGGGGAAAAAGCGATCACCATTCGTCACTAGAGTTAAATAAGAGGGATGATGGAGTAATCAATATTATTTATTCCACATTTTACAAATACTAATATTACATAGTTTTATGTTCTTTTTCAAGGGCATTAGTCATACGTTTTGGACGACAACGTTTCTTTACATACTCTAACCCTCCGGTCATTGTTTCCGGAGGTAACTCAAACCTATCTTTCAAGGTTGCAATACGAATTACATGTTTACACATGTATAACTTTAAGAAATCCACACAAGTGCATTTGAAATCTGGTACAAATTTGCGCGAAAATACGATGAACATCAATTTCTTGTTGAAAAAAATAGCTAACTAATATATATAAGCATATAACTACAAATATAATACAATGACAAATCGGATTTCTTTTTCAGTCACATTAGCCTTTCTAATCATGCTGCATGTTTGTTATAGTGTTTATATCGTGTATCTGTCATATTTCGTAGATATTACGTATTTGACATACGCTAACGTTTACAAAAAGAAAAAATTGAGTATGCGTGTAAGATATGCTTAGAGCCTCACAGTACCACTTGTATTTTTTATAATAAGAAATGAAAGCTTTTAAAGCAGTCAATGGCTTAAATTTTTGATAATGTTAATAATGGTCAATGCACGTGTATGCAGAGTCAGAATTTTAATTGTTTCCAAACTGATACACTGAAAATGCATTAATGGAAAACGCCATGTTTGGTTTGGATATTATGGGTGTTTGATACCTTAAAGCATATATACAGCAATATTGTTTACTTTGGTTTTAATGCAGAAACCTAGCCCCGACACTGGTCTTGGAAGATTTTGCATGCCTGCCCGACAGTTTAACAAAATAGCAGTTTTAGTTTTGGTTCCGTGATTTTTCATTGGTAATTTAAGTCAACAAATATGCACAAAAAATTTCGAATTTGGTTAATACAATAGAGAAACTATAATCCCCCTGGTATTCTGCATGTTAATGCGAAAAATATGCAATTCTAACAAAGATTTCCGATTCCAGCACAAAACAATCAATGGAGAAAAGTGCGTAACCAATTGCGAAGACGGAGGATACTCATATAACTGGTGCAGTCTCGCCAGACAAAGTTGGGACTATTGCTCGGCTGAACCTGGATATGATATTTATGGAAACAAATGTGCCAGCAAGTGCGATTGGCAAGGCAAGCCGTACACGTGGTGCAATCTGGAAAAGGGAGGTTCGGAAAAATGTGGCCTAAGGTTGGTATCTTCTCGAACTTACTACACTTACAGAGGATCCAAGTGCGTCACTCCTTGTGTCTTGAATTCAGAAGGTACCAAAACTCAGTGTTATGAACGCCGGCAAATATATCCGGCCTTGTTCCCTGGAAACCGGATTCACTGTAAATAATCTTAAATGTACGACACCCTGTGACATCCGAGGAGGCAAAAACTACAATGAGGTGAAAGAAAACTATTGGTGCGAAACATCATCCGGTTGGGAGTATTGCAGTTACGTGACAGATGATCCAAGAGATTCGACTGTCATGAAAAGAAGAGACGTGGAATTTGATCTTTTTTCCGTTGATGACATTCCATTGTCCCTTACTCATACCAGCACTCCAGGCAACATTTACATTCACCATGACAGCCAAGGTAACAACCAAGTGACATTCTTGGAACGGCTCCCACGGAACACTGATATTTCTTTGGGTGGCGACACCAACTTGCGAGACATGATACACGCATGTCTGGTTAATTGGCGAAAAAAATCTTACAAAATTTCTACCGACAACACACAACGGCTGGCGGCAAGTCAAGAAACGGGAGACGGAAACAAGAGTGGTGTTCGTCTTGATCAAGCAAACCGGTACACTCGTGAAGAGACAAAATATGTAAACCTACAAATTCATATGAACTCTATGAATCGAAGCGGTGGAAATTCTACTCCCATTGCAGACGTTCATGTGCCGGTGTCCTTGGTGAAGCAACATCCTGATTTTGTGGAGCAAGCCATTTTGACCAGTGCTATTCAGCATGGAGTACACATTGGTCAATTTTCTTATGATCCCCAAATTCTACCCTAGTGACAAGTCTTGAATATCACCATACAAAATATTTTAATAAATTTTTATGTTCTATATTATTTGGCATTCTGAATCGGAAATTAGTTTGTATTCTTCATGTGGCATACAGTTATTATTTATTTATGGCGCTTACGACGAATTCATGGTATTTCGTATTGTGAAGAGGGAAGCTGGATGTGGTCGCGGTTCGACGGGACAATTTTTATCTTATAACTATATAAATTCTATGAAATGGTTCACCCACATTAAATTTATTCTGTTCCTCTTTTAATGAAAATAAAGTTAATTTTCACAATGCTAAAACTAGTATGACATTATTTTTTACTTCGTAACAATAAATAGACCCACAATATTTTCGTGATCTCCTCGTTGTCAGCCATCATCACAAGTCCGTCCATTATACCAGTACGCAATGTGGTACGCAATTACAAGCTTACTTGGTATCTGTCGCTTGATGTTGACCACTTCCACTTGGCATTCGGACGACTTCCACCTTTTTAAACCCAAGTTTTTTTTTCCTTAAGTCGAGTTTGTGCTAACCAGGTGTACTATCAAATTGTCACTCGCCCCAAAACTTTTGTGTGGCAGTGTCTGAACTTGTTTTTACGATTATTATAAATTTGCATTATGTTTTTTGTCAGCGCAAAACCGCAAACAGGCTTACAAATGCCACAACCACAAAGTGTTTTAAGGTGAAATTCCAGTACATTGAGCACTGACGACGTTAGAAGACATTAAACTACTTAAACAGTATTTTTAAATTCTTTTTTAAATACGCTTGCGTTTTTGGTGGTTGTCTTTCTAGTTAAGTTCAGGCTAATGCCAATAATTTTTAACAAAAGTTTAAAAAAACAAATTAAACTGGCGTGATCTCGCATACATCTTATTAAAACACCTCATTTTAGATAAATAATAATTTCCCTTTCTTTTTGTTATCACTTGTCGATACACCAATAAAGGACAGACAATTACTTACACTTACATACTAACAACGTGAATGTGCTTATGGTTAGTATGATTTATGCAATGATGGAATGGTTGATAGTTAGGTATGTTATTGATGACAAGTAACAAATAGTGATAGTGATATAATATCACTGATATTTCAGCGCACGTGTACGTTAGTGAATATATATGCCTACCTGCTTAGGCTATTCTAGTAGCGGTTATTCATACTGTAGTTGTTGACTGAAGTGTACATAATGTACCGATTGCGAAAATAATGTATACAATTGCAAAATTTCATGCTCAAACGGGATCATTTGTCGTCTGTTGACGTTCTTGATAGTGTTTGTAATAATGCAAATTGGCTCAAAATAATTTGTTCATTTGTTTATATTATTGTAATGATCAGGTGTAAAATAAATTCTACAACAAATAAACTCGCAGTAATTTTGTAGATGAATACCGGTCAGTTAGCAGGCGGGACAAGAATATTAAAGTTTTGCCCATGGGTGACAATTTGCCTCTGTAAATTATGATCACAACCTTTTTTAATTCAAATACCGTTTGTGAATGCCATCACGTCATTATTCTTCCACGTTGTCATGCATTTTCATCAAAATGGGCTTCACTCCATACTACGGAATTTGAATGCTTTTACGAAAGGACGGAAGGCAACGACGGATATCCAATCCAGAGTTGCCGTTACGTTCTGATTGCATATTACTTACACTCGTTGCTTATCCATCTGTAAAATTTGGAAGTATAGATGATTGAGCTTTTTGATAATAAAGATTAGTGTGTACGTTCACGAAAACACCAGACAAATCAAATTACACTTCATTGTTTCGCTTTAAGTAATTTGGTTTAAAACTTTAGATAATCCTGAATCCTTAATTTTGGACGCACAGTTTCGAAACACAAAACCGATTATGATGGAGACAATATTTGTCGCCGATAAGTTAGTACCCATTAGTAATAATATAACTTATTTTTGCAACCATACATCCCACGGATCTAGAAGGTATCATACCTATTATTAATATGCAATACACAAGTCGTTTAAAAGCGTGGAACGGCGTCATAGTGAAGCACATAAGATATTTAGCACAGTGAACTGGTGCATGTGATTGGTCACAAAATTAATAAAAAATGTTGTAATTTAACTTTAACATGCGCAATAAAGATTTTATTTAAATCATGTCTGATAACATGGGGCTGTCCTATTTTTATACATCCCATTTTTGGGTTCTATGAAAATCGACAAATTTTTCTTCAAACCGTGTTTCTCGGTCTAAAATATCCTTTCCACAAGTACGTATACAAATGACTCGTATTACCCAACAAGTATAAAGTGAAAAGACACATTCATGGAAACAGTAAATGCAATGTTGAATGCCAATAGCGTTTAACTTTAATGGCAAAATATCTGCGTCATCATATAAAGAGTAAATATATGAACTAGAATTCTTGAAATTTATTAAAAATGCCTTTTATCTCGGTTTAAAAGTTGTTGTTTTAGGAGAGGAAACGAAAAAATTAATGCAAGTCAACATTACCATTTTATAATTGTAACAAAGCCAAAGCATGTGAATTTTCATTTTATACGCACTACATATTGAATTATTTAAATCGTTATGGGTTGGATATAACGTGCTAGTTATTATTCCCTGTTTTTCTGTTTGTATCCAAATCTCATTACCATATGGATATTATCTTAATTGGGTAATTCCTTTGGGTTGCTCTGATCGTCTTGAGCTTCTGCACGGCAGTATCCTGGAAATAATCATATTGCATTAGGACAACCTATCACCAACCCGTGGAAAACAAAACTTGCGCAGAGTTCATTGTTGCACTCAAGATATTGGATATTATGCACATTTATTGGTTTATTATGTCCGTAGTTCGTACAGCGACTGCAAGGTTTGTAGTAATTAAACGTACATCATTCATGAAATGAAATAAGCTGGCTTAATCAAAGCTATAGTGACGCAGATTAAATTTGTTTTGTTGATACATGCTAAGTAAATTAATGAAAACTTAATATATTGGCTTGTCATTTGATCTGGTATTGCTATACAAAATTTTGAACAAATTTGGATGAAATTTATTTTTCCCACACAAAATGGCCTCCGAGGTTCGACCAAGTTTGTTCAAATTATTTCACGGAGCCCAACTTTTAAGTTACCTGTGTGCAGAAGTTAAGCTGAATTGGCTAAAGTGTCTGACCTGTGAAGTTTTGACGGACAACCATGCTAGAATCATTATTCCGATAAAATATCTTTCATCTGTGTAATAATCATAACATGACCAAGTACCCATATTAAAGTATTCAATTAAATTTAGTAGTACAGATATACGTCCAATTACGGTGGCCGCGCATAATTACGCCTAGTTTTTAGACGCTACTGTACTTACGAGGCACACTATCGAACCGAAAGATTTTGATCTCGTAAAAATAACTTTTTGTGGTCAATTAATATGCGAGTATTACGATAAGATTAAAATTACACGCGTTTTTTGAAACCCCGGGCACCTTGGGCTTCAAATGGGGTTCCAAGGATATGCGTACCAAAGGCACAAAACGTAGATAAACATGCACAGTGTTAGGTGTCCTGTTAGTCTCTATGAGTTAAAAAGGACTTCTTTTTACATTTTATTACATATTGCATTGCATAGATGGAATGGAATTATACATAGATCTTTTACTTTTGTATTGATGGTTTCAACAATGATTGAGGACATGTTTGATTAAATTTCAATTTTTTATTCTGTCAACATTTCAACACCAAAATTGTATCATCATCAGGAGGAATATTTTGGTACCACGACTGCAAACGGCTGACAAATTTCCTTTCTAGTCTGTAATTTCTCTTTTACTATATAATCTGCTGACAATGATTGGTCGGCCGATCCGACTATAGGTTTCTAACCCGACACCAACGATACGCATCTTTTTAACATGAATAAAATTTTAGTTAAATATATGGTCATCGGTGTCGCACGACAAATTAAAAAAACACGTCAAATATTAAACTAACACAAACGGTTAAATTTAAATACGCATTTAATTGTCTTGAAAACACCAGCATTGCTTGACTAACGTATAGACACTAATGCATTTAATGCCAAGACAATCAAGATAAAAGCTTATCAGCAGAAAGATTGTTGCATTGGCGGTGTGTTCTTTAAATAAATGATACAAGTTTCTAATTAAAAACGTTCTCATGCTCCTACTTTTAAATAATTCTACATATATAATACTTTTGCAGTAATTGAAAATGTTATGTCAAACGCCTTATTTCGATTCTATTAGTTTAACTGAGCACATCTACCTGACAAACAGGAGCGAGAGCTTTTTATCCTCTCGACTGCTACCAAACCAAACTTGATTAGCTTTACCCTGTGCGAATAAGTCTTCAGGTTAATTGGATTGTAAACAATCATAAAAGAAATGAATGGTTCTCGGCCCGCTACAAATACAAAAACCTGTGACACAAAGCCATAAAACTTTTCTTGGTAGTACTTATAGCCTTTATTGTTGGTGAATATGGCTTGCTAATAATCTTATTCGAGCGCAGTAAATAAATGATCGATGACCAAAATAAAATAGAATACAAATATGTGACACTGTTTCTGACACCACGTATACAGCGGAAAAACTCCCAGCGGATCGTCGAAATAGCGTGTGTCATCCAAAAAACCAATACTCTCTACAAATCCTTACACTTGTTAAGATAACAAAAAATAGTTGTAAAACGTCCAAGTTCAATTAAAACATATCATTATACCATATCATATACTTTATAATGATGTAAATTAACTTTTAACATTTTTGTTTAATATGTACTACTTACACGAAGTTTCAGCGTATGTAGCACTGACAACGGTCGAGGACATTCTATTTGAAAAATAAAGTAAAATTTCTCCAACTTTCGAATTTCGACTCGAATCATCAAGAAGATAGGTAAACATATACTACTTTGGAAAAAGCATGTGTAATATAATACTAAAGAAGATCAATAAATTATCAATCAATCAATCACCTGATCATTTTTTAATTATGCAATTACAAATATCTGTTGGGGTGACATAAAAAAGTGATCAATCATGTTTCTTTTATCTTCACAACTTAAATCAGAATAAAGTTAAAGTACTCACTTACCTAAAACGTTGTTCAGCTTTTGAACACGTTTATTAGCCTTTCCCCGATAAACGTATAAATGAAAAAGACACTTGCATTACTGCTGTCATTACTTTCTTATCCTTCTCCCAGTTGACGACAAAGTTGTATAATTCAACAGTTTAATACACTGAAATGAAGCAGGTAACGATTATCGCTTTGGTCGTGTTGGTGACCGTTGCAGTTACGTCTGCCAATAGTGTTCTGGAAATTCTTGGCCCTTAAGAAGAATCAACAACTGAATCAGTAAAATAATCTTTTTAAAAATATTAATACCTTCCTTCAAGTTCCTTCGTAAAATTGTAACACTTAACAGCATCAATTTAATATTTAATATTTTTAGCAATGTTATGGACACGGGTCATTTTGCGATCGAGACGAGGAATGCTGTAGTAACTCATGTCAAACACGATTAGTATACGGAGCAATCGTAGGACTGCCCACCTTATATGTGGCCATGTTCCGAAGATTCACAATGCTGCAGTAAATGCTGTGACAAGAGTTCCATTGTTCACATCCTGGATACCAAGACTACCAAGTGGAATCAAAGTTTTGTATCAAAATATTAATGGTATTCGATCCAAATTCACCGAATTACATTCATTGCTTACGAATGAACAGAATATTTTACTATGTGGTATTTCAGAAACAAAGTTAAGCCAATCATCATTTTTAAATCAACTTGAGATATCGGGTTATAACTCTGTGCGAATTGATAGAACAAATAAAGGAGGGGGCTGTATCGTGTATATCAACGACAAGTGTAACTTCGAAATAATTGAACCACAATTGTACATTCCAACCAACATTGAATGTGTAATTGTAAAAATCAAACATGTTGGTGTCAAACCATTTTTAGTAACTGTTTTATATATACCACCTAATAGAATTAACGATGACGCATTTGAATTTATTCTAAAACTTTGTAATTTTTTACGAGGTAGCAAATTAGAATTAGTAGTCTTGGGGGATGTAAATATAAATTTGCTAGAGAGCTCTCCGAACTCAATTAAGTTATATAACATAATGAAGGAGTATGATTTTTTTCAAAAAGTTAGTTGCCCCACCAGAATCCAGTCGCGCACTTTAACGAACGGGAACTTTTCTTTTTCCAGTGCGTTACTTGATCATTTCTATACGAATAGTCCAGAAAAATTTGGCAAAGTGGACGCAATAGAAATTTTAGGTTCTGACCACAAACTAATTTGTGCAGTCAAAAAAAATGTAAATTATCGCTTGGCACCAAAATTGTTGTTCATAGAGCGTACAAATCAATTGACGAGGATAAAATGAAAGCCGATCTGTCAAATTTAAGCTGGAAGTAATTAGAACTGGCCAGATCCACAGATGATGCCGTAGATATGTTTACAAATACGGTGAAATCTGTCCTAAATGCTCATGCTCCCGTTAAAAAACGAACGGTAAAGTATCTTCCTAGCCCCTGGTACACCAGTGACATCAACAAATTGTGCAGGGAAAGAGATAAGCTAAAAATCGAATATAATGGTGAAACTGATCCAACTATTAAGGCGGATTATTTCAAGCGTTATAAAATAGCTAAGAACAATGCAAACAATCAGATAGTTAAGGCAAAAAAGACATTTTTTCACCATAAGTTTGAAAAGTGTAAATCCTCTGATAACATCTGGGATAACATGGATAAATTAATAAATTTTCGAAGTAAAAATTCAAATCCGATTACAAAGATTGTAACAGGTACTGGTGATACTAGAAGAAAATGATGATATTTCCAACGAGTTTGCTAATGAATTCAGGTGTGGTTCATCAGAGAGTGACACGCGTGCCCTAGATAGTGAAATAGAGCAGTATAGTTACAGATATTTTTCACAAAATCCTGGCTACGCATATACAAACATTAGCAGTAAAGAGGTTGAGTTAGCAATAACCAGCGTGTGCACATGTAAATACATGAAACATGTGAAAATCATGGAAAAAATGTATTTTTACATGTCAAAATTTCTGACCTTTAAAAACATGGAAAATGTAAAAAATATGGAAAAATTATCACATGCTAAGAACCGTGGGAAAATCCAAGCAATATCAATTAGATAAAAAGTTATAGGCCTTGTTTTAGTAGTCAGTTAAGTGAAGATTGCTCATTGTGGGTTATTTAGTTAGTTAAGTTAACTAATATCACCTATAATATAATATAATGTGCTAATAAAATTCAGTTCAATCTTTTAGTCTAAATTGCTGAGAGTGCACATATATCTTTGAAGTCTAACATGCAAGATAAAAGCCAAATACGTGTCTGTACCATCTTCGGATGTGTCAGAGCCGTTAATTTACTTGGTGGTGAAACATTAAATGTAAATTTGTAAGGAAAATGTTGCTTGGATTTTGAAGTTTATTTTGCAACATGAGGTCTATCCAACAACAGCACTGTTAGTTAGAGTATAAATGATTCGGTTGCACCTCTATTGAGTAGTTTATTTTTATTCCGGTGTAGTCTATTAATTGGTCAAGGGCTTATTTAGACTTATTATATTTAGAACTGTCAACATGTGACAGTGCTGTTGGATAAAAATGATACCTAATACAAAATAAAGATATAAATCGTAGCGTACACGCTGGTGATGAAATGATGACGTATGTACGCGTTATATGTAATATCATATTACATATAGGCATTACGTATATGTAATGATTTTTTACATTTTTCCATGATGTAAAAAATAAATTTATACATGTAAGAAGACATACGCTGGCAATAACACAAATCAATAAGAGCAACGACGATATTTATGAACTACCTCGTTGTATATATAAACAATTTTG
>JAHZNB010003759.1:0-14899 GCA_027744295.1 Callyntrura guangdongensis
GTTTTCACTTGCCACCTTTGCATGGCCTCAAAATCGCTTGCCAACGTTGCTACTTGGGTAGTTTGTCACTTGCCATTCTAACCGGACACGGTATGTACTGTATACATTAGTATTTAGTATGCAGTTTCACAATATCTAATTGTCTCAAAGCATAAAACACGTATCTAATAAGATTGCATAGTTGACCAACATTGAATGAGACAATAGAGTTGAAAGCATCGAATTTCGCCTGTAGGATTGAAGGCGAGCATTAGGAAAATCCGCCAAACTTTAGATCCTTGATTTAATGATGTAAATACACACACATCTTACGCTTCAAAATACTTAAGGTCTAACAAGTAGGCGTTTTATGTCTACAATTATATATATATTTCGGTGGTATTATTATTTTGCTATTATTATTATTATGTTATTATTATTGCAATCCAGTTTACTGGTATCCTACTTATGTATCTAGCAGAACACAGCAGTAGCATCAAATCTTAGGAAATAGAATGCAGAGGCGTTCAAGGAATCTATCTTCAAAGGTTGGCTCCTTTATTTACGTTTTGGGAGGGGTAACTTAGCAAAACTCCGGCGTTTAGTCAACGAAGATTTTAATTATTTTCATAATAAATTCTATTCTTAGTAGGAGCGCCGTGTATAGGAAAGCAGCGCGTGCATTATTGATTTCTCAGAGGGAAAGTGTGTATTCATGCTTGTGTGTAAAATGTTATAACCATAACCACACACACTAACGCAGAAACAGCAAGGCACATTATTATTATTATCCTTTTTGCTTCCCTACTGTGTCCTTTCTTTAATCAAAAGAAATGTCATTCCACTTGAAAATATCGGGGGAAACGAAAAAAAACTAGACTCGGCTGGGATGATAGTTATATGTTCGTTTTTTAAAATATTCGCTTCTCATTTTTAACAACCTCTTTTCATCTCTAGCTTTCTCTCTCTCTCTCTCTCATCTTGTTTACCAGGTTAACGTCAACCATTCGTTGTACGAGTCCCTCCACAAATATTTCAGTATTAATTTTCCGGCAATGCAGTATACGATGACGGGTAAAAGAGTTGAGGGGAAAATTGTTGGCATGACGTAAATAAATATAGCAACGGGGCACTTTGTTCCTAGATGTGCCACGACGTATATGGTGGATCCCAGGCTTGCCTGTCTACTGTAAGGTAATTGCTTGACAGAGGCTATAGGTATGTATATTACCCTCATCACTAGAAAATATCTAGAAATAATAGCGCACCTAAATAATACATCAGTAACAACGCCAAACAAAAATGGAGAATCCACACGTGCGTGTGTCAAGTTTCCTCTCTGTTGACGTCTCCAACAGGGGGTTCTGATATATATGCTGAATTCTCAATGAATGAATGCGATTTGGTAAAATGTTTTTATTCTGGATTTGACTTTGGTCTTACCACAAAGAGAGATAACAATTAATGGGGCTTACTCACAAAGCAACAACACTCTCCTCTTTTGACGACAAGTACATTTTATTTTATCCACAGAAGGGGTTTCAAAAGGGATTTTTGTTTAGGTGGTTTAATGAGTGGCACTCCCAAAAAGTTAGCTTAATGATGAAAATGATGAGGATGAAAAAAAACATACGGTACTTTCCTCTTGTTTCTCTCTTTCTCTCAAAATGTATCCCACTCAGCACTTCATTTTCTGATTATAAAATAGGCTGCTGTATTGTTCCCGACAACCACAAGGAAAAGAGGCAGTTAACAGAGAAAAATAAAACAAAACATTTGTTTTGTTGGTATTCCAAGTTGTTTGTAAACAATCAGCAACTATTGCCCTTTTTCCTCAAAGTTGTTGGAGTCATTGGCGCTGTCCGTTTACTGTCATTTTTTTGTTTTACAACATCCCATCCATTAATATATTAAACGTCAAGTTTTAGATGGACAAGCAGGTACTAGAGAAAAGTGGAGGTGAAGTGCATTTTTAGTATCGAGAGCCTTTCATCTACCACACACACACTGAGGGATATGTCAAAAAAAGTTTAGACGATGTGCTCAATGATGATATGATGTAAGTGTAATATAATATTCATAGTGCTCCGTGGGTAAACATTTCTTTCTGCGGTAATAGCGGTATACCAATAATATATCGAAATAGCTCTTATATAAAATATGTGTGTGCGTGTGTGTGTAGTAAATAAGTTTGAATAGTAACAAATGCATATCCCATCGCCAATGTATGCAAACTTTTTCACTGCAGAGCTGAGAAATTTTTTCACGAAAAGTGAAAGGTAAACTTTTCTTGATGGAACCAAGAGAAAAACCATCTTTATGCTGTGAAGTTTACAACATCATCATCTTCTTCTTCATCATCATCATCATCGTCGTCATCATTGCAAGTTTTGGGAAAAAGGGTCGTTTATTGGAAAATATCGTACCAGCGTTGTATTTTTTTAGATGTGCCGTTACAACCAATGTAGCAAAACTGCTGAGAGATGGGTTCCTATTACATCCTATGAAATTGTATATATGATCCGCCATTTTTGCCCTGTACGTTTCTGTTCCCCGTTCTGGTTTGACAGACACCAGACTACTCATAATCGGGTGGGCACTCATAATCCATCCAGTCGTATTTACAGTTTTCGTACGTGTATATGTACATTATATTGCTGTAGCAACATAGGCATCCATGTATTTACCTTTATATTTACGGCGTGTACTTACATCAAACGCGAGAAAAAACATCCGGTACATTTTTTTCGGGGGGAAATGGAACAATATTGTTATACATAACGATAATGGCACATTATAGATTTTTGGAGGTTGGTGGCTGCATCTCCCCTTCGTTTGCTTGCTCCTTGCTCGCGCTCTCTTTCTCTCTATCTCCTTCCTTCCAGGCAAAGCAAACGTCTCCCTTTACCTGTTTTGCTATGGATCTTTCTCCAACTCACTCGCTACCTACCTACCTAACATAACGCTGGGCGAATGTGACTTGGTTGTGTACTTTATGTGAGTAAAATACTCGTTTAAATGAGGATTTATCGAAGGCATTGAAACGAATCTCTGGGCTTTTAGCGAATGGTTGTATGTGTTTTTATGTTAAATGATGCAAACACTTTAGGGTATTTAGGCGTACGTACATGTATACCTAGTAGTCCAACACATCACCACCACCGGCACAGAGGTTTGATTTTTTGCCGCTAAATCTACAACAAGTAAACGGATGGAGAAAATATCTAAAAAAAAATAATTGCAGCAGAGAGGATGATGAATATGATGAGAAAGAGGAGATAGGAATGAGGGAGTAAAATACACAAAAATTAAACTGTATTCGAAAAAGCTTGTTTGGTATTGCCGCCGCATAAATTCACACAACTTTACGCTTTTCCTCAATTAACCAAGTTTTACCCCAAAAGAAAAGTACACACACATAAACACCCCATTACGCACAGATGGGTGCAGATTAAAGCCACACATGAAAACGCATATTACACCTCTCGTTGGATATCTGTATGTAGGAATAGAGGGAGAGACCTTTAGTATGCCATGTAAATGAAGATACATCTACCAAACTTACCGACAAGGTAAACAAACGCGGGGACAGAGAGAGAGAGAGAAAAAAAAAAGAAGACGAAAAAGGTAGACCACCACTTGCTCCTTTCATCCAGTCAGTCAACACCAGATTAAATATTAACTAGAACGTCTAGAACGTTCCTCCCATTTCCCGGCATTACCCTTTCGTTTTATTTTATTTCTCGCTTTCCTTCGTTTTTCAAGTCCGTCTACGAAAGTAAGTAAAATCATGGCGGCGGGTGCTGATATCTGAGACAATGAATATTAAATGCGCACAATAACCAAGAAAAAAAGTTGGTGCGAGTTGAGAAAGTTATTGTGGGTAAATAAAACAAGGAAAGGGGATACTTTCTTGGCAAACAGGCGGGTAAAATTACAGGTACTTTCTGCTCGATTTATGTTTATCTCTCTCTCTCTCTCTCTCTCAAAGAGGAAGCATTCAACAGTTCGAGGAAATTTTTCTGGGGAAAACGAGATACAGATAAAGAAGGTGATTGATTGAAAGTTTTCTTTGCCGTTTCAGGCTCCCGATTACGTATCCGTACAAAAATTGACACGGATTCACTCAATCTTAATAATAGACTGTGGTATTGTATCTCCTTCTGTTGAATAAGCTTGAACAGGTGTGTGTCACTCAAGTAGAAAATGGTGTATCTTCTCGGAATTTGCCACAAGAAAAAGCAACTCCGGCATACACATATGTGTAGTGTGGTAATACAAAAGCGTGTTTTGTAGGCAGATGTCTGATTGTGAGTTTAAAAGGTGAATGAAATTTAATCTATTGAATGACGTGGCTTCTACACGGTGACATGCTTGTTGTTATGTGGATGGGAACGGAATCACGTGTGTACGTGAGCGGTGTAACATTTGAATTCTGTTACAACTGTGTAATCTCTGGAGGAAACAAGTTCGACAGAGTGGTAATATATTGGTATGCGTTGATATATCCCTATCCCTCGGTCGTATCAAGCCTTGTGGGACTTCCTTTTTAAAGCGGAAGGGAGGCAACGTGCATACTTTTATTATTTACCTTTTTTCGTCATCCTTTTATCATCATCAGCAGCAGCAACAGCATTAGTTCCAAATAACCTGTGGATGGGTCTTACTTCATTCCTTTTTTCAATATTTAATCACTCTATGGAGGCACGTAGGCGTCACAGTGGAAAGATGCGGGGGGAGGTTGAGAGAGATAAAAATTAGAAAATATTTCAATTTCTATCTTTCTCTTTTCAGGATCGGGTTTTCATTAAATACAAGTGAATGGAATGTTCTTTTGTTGGAAATCATTTTAGAAGCTCAA
Organism: Callyntrura guangdongensis; assembly: GCA_027744295.1. Lineage (NCBI taxonomy): Eukaryota > Metazoa > Arthropoda > Collembola > Entomobryomorpha > Paronellidae > Callyntrura > Callyntrura guangdongensis. Next base: position 4,841 of record JAHZNB010003759.1, read on the forward strand.
AGAGGTTCTTCCCATTAGTCATAAAAGTATCAAAGTTTCATTTGTCTTCAATGTACAAGGGAAAAAATGTGGAGGGTTTGAGTGCCCGATTACATTATCGCGAAATGGTACCGGCTTTTAGCAAACTTTATGTGACACTTTTTTTGTAACTGAAAGCAGGTCACAGTTACAAAGCAGGGGTTATGTGTTACTAAACACATAAAATCCAAGATATTTCCCCTTACTGATCTGACCCTTAACATTCACAGAATTCAGAATCGTGGCACTTTGTGTGTCTTTGTACTCTGTCGTTTATCTTGTGTGAGTATAAAAGCTGCCTTTCTCTCTCGTGCATTGTTATCCCCTGAAATATTACAAATTACCAGTACAACAAGTAGTAGTGCTAGCAGCGAGTCACTATCTGTCTCCTGCTCTGCGAATCAGACCTAAATGTCAACTCGATGCTCCCAGAAAACAAAAGAAAATAACCAAACTTCCCACTCTTCTTTTCCATTCTCTCTATTTTCTCCAAGTAAAATGTTCATCATAAATCAACAATCCATTCTCAAAATTAAATGCTCTCGTGCAGCCTATTTTTTGAGCTTATTAATGCATTCGTTCCATCCGTTATTATTATTATTACTTTATTATTGTTCCTTTGAAGTGGTCGTTCCGAAAGGTATAGAGAGTTCGTGTCAAACGATTTCATTCATGTATTACCATAATTATTATTAACAATATTTGTTATTTTCTATTTATCCTGTTTGTGAGAGCGAAAGGAAAAAGGAAATATTTCACTTTCCTTACCAACAGCAACAAGAACGCGAACACAAGTGCACAAAAAGCATAGCAGGAGTGGCATAACAACAACGACAACAACAACATCGACTCACGAGGAAGACAAGACAACGCTTTGGATTCTGGGATGGGAACAATTTGAAAAATGTTTGCAGAATGTGTACATGTATGTATGTACGCATGTAGATGGCTGATAGCCACCTATTTATTTATAAATGTATGTCGTCGTCGTGTACAAACAAAAGTTATATTGTGTACATAACTTGGCATCCTTTTACTTACAAATTTTTTTCGCTATCCCCATCGACATATCGTCGTCGTCGTCTTTCAACCGAATGAATATATTCTCCCTCGCGAAATCGTTTGCTTGCTCAGTTGAAAGCTTTGACAAACCTTAAATCAACATGCCATGTCATTTCGTCATGTCATTTAGTGAAAATTGACCAAGCTACACGATGAAACGTCCCAGAATGTACACGTCGTCGTAACATACACAGAGAGAGACACATACATAAATACATTTATTAACTACTGAAAGAAGTATTGAGTAGTTAATAAGATTGTCTGTCTGTCTGTGTGTGTGTCTGTTAGCACGATAACTTTTTAAACGTAACGAATTTTAAAATTTCTGTTTTCGCCAATCGATAGATATGGTCAATAGCTCTTATGAGTTCGAAGATGGAGAACTGGGGTCAACCCCCAGGGGTTTGGGGGTAAACTCTTTCAGTAGTTTCTCATTTGCGTTACACGCTTCTCGTTTTATTTGCAAATACTGCATAATGTTTCTAGACGCACGTACCAACTTTTTGAGCACAATGATTATGATTACAGAGGGATCGCCTCTATATGATCATGATAATGTTCGTTCTGTTGAAACACAAAAACAAGAAGACACACACAATGCCCCACCTCAGGTAATAAGTATACACATGTGCTTAGTGTGTACCTGACGTTCGTTGGTAAACAAAAATAAATAGGAAAAAGGATGCCGAGATGTGCGGCAATACCAACCGGGGGGAGGGGGAAATAATAAACAAAAGTAAAGTTTCTGACAGCCTATCACCAGCATGCAGCAGCAGCTAGTTAGATAACCAATTCCTGTCGCTAGAGACCACGTCACCCTTAAAATCATACAGTTATTACTCCGGCAGTTATTACCAGTTTTACGGTAATTGAATATTATGTGCAACTTTTTTATGCTGGGAAGAACTACTATCATCGTGCTTACTGGGAATTTCATCTAATATTTTTATTTTGTCCTCTGTATATGTACGTCGTTATCGTCATTGTATCTGTTCTTTGTCTAGCATCTCATGTTCTGTTTATTTATTAACTTCATCATCATCATCATCATAAAGAACATCAATGCACACAACCAATGATCATATAAAAAAAATTCTCCACTTTTGTCTAAACATCGAAAATAGTCCAGCTAGTTGAATAAAAATGCACAGGCACAACCACATCGAGACTAGACACATACTAGAAATTGTATGCATTATCTGCTGCTGCCGATATTGTTGACCAACATACTAATATGCCAAAGCGATGCGATGAAGATCTCCGAATAGACCTTGCCATTTTCCTTTTTCACGTTCGATGACGACATGTATATGAAGTATTAGTTTAGTGGGGAATATTTCTATTTGTACGTAACATCGTTGATTATTACTGCAAGAATGTGCAAATTAACAACAAAGCAACTGGGGCGGCAGTACTACTGTACTACACAGACTACGACTACAAGTGAGCGAGGGAGACTGTAAAATGTAAATATAGGATGAATGGATGGGCAGCAGGCAAAAAAGGGGAATGACGACAATGGGGTGTTGAGTATTTATTCGTACGCAACTGCGCTGCTGTTGCATAAGCAGCAGGAAACTGTTTTGTTGTTGTTGTTGTTGAATGCCTGTAAAATAACGTAATTCGGAGGAATGAATCCCTACTGAATTCAAGGACCACACTGCACGGTGCACTCCCTGCTTTCTAGATGTACCGTTTGCTAGTGTATATTTTAGAGGTGCTAGAATATGCCATTACAATAATATTCCTTGATGCAGAACTTAATGTGTCGGAGACAAGAAGAAATTTCTTGCACGTTGATGTGCCGCCGCTGCTGCTATAATTTTCAATGCAAGTAGGAATGTACAGACGGATATTGCTGCCGTGTTAATGTGCACTTTTTATGGGAGTGTTTTTGACGGTGTGCTGTGTAAAATATATGATTTTCCGTGTCGTTATCATTTTTAGTATTATCCTCATCTACCATACCATACAAACGGTTTGATGGCGCGTCAATAATATCGTTATAGTGCACAGGCAAATAATTCAAACTGGGAATGTGAGAAGTGAGTTCTGATGCTATATTGCGAGAAGATAGAGTGGCACAGGAGAACAGTGATGTGATGATAAACGTGTGCATATTTTTTTGAATAACCCAACGATAACACCCATACTGCACGCATATTATCAGTAATTGCTAGCATGGGTTGGGTCAACTTTAAGAAAGTGAATTAATTTTCATGGATGTCATTGACCAACAGGATAGTTTTTAAAGCAATTGTCACCTGACCTGAAATACGTGTTTAGTTGAAACAAATCAACTTAATTTCAGCTGTAGAGACGCAGATGAAAACCATAATGTTGATGCAAGTTGATTGAATTGATAAAGACCTGATATTTTGGCTCGCCACCTTACCTTGCATCGCTATGCAAAATTCGAGCTAATTTCGATGAAGTTTAAATTTTGACCCCTATATGATCACTAGGGGATTGACCAAATTTGCGGAAATTGCATCCTATAAAAGCCAGTGGCATAAGGTATCTGTATGCGAAATTTGAGCCAAATCGACTGAAGCGTGGTGATAGACGGACGGACAGACAGACACAAACACGGTAAAGTCACAACTAGATGAAAAGTTTTTCATCTGCGTAATAAAAAAACACTACGATACCTAATCAAGCTTTGAAACTCATGCAAACTGCCTTTCTAACAGCATGTCACAAGTTACTCCAGATATAAAAACAAATATTTTGCAAAAGCTAATGCTACACAATTTCCCCGCAAATTTACATTCAGCTCGCTTTCTCCCTATATGTTTTCCTCATATCATCCACTATCCGTTGGAATTTGCAACCTTCCGTTTTTGCTTTAATAGTAGATGTGGTACCACCACTACCACACAGCTGTTTTACACCTTCATATTTAATTGACAAGTCAATCTCTGTGTGATGGGCTTTTTATCTCGAGTCAGTCAAAACAAACGCTTTTATGGTTCTCAAAAAATCGTTACTTCCATCTGCTCTTTTAGTTTATCTCATTTCATGCTACGGGAAAGCAACAGCAGCAGCAGTAGTAGAAGTATAAGTACTGTAGATCAAAACAATCACTCTCTTTGTTTCTAATTTCCCTCCCGTCCCTTAAAAACACCATTTGGCAAGATTTGATTACTTTCGGCGTCGGTTTTCTACAAGCTCTTGTACATTTCCATTTCCACACTTTACAAAAGTTAGCAACCATTTCTGTACTTTTTCGTGTGGCTAGGGAACCCAGTGGCAAAGTCATATACGATCTGAGCCCATGGGCACTGGAGCATCACATTTTCAGAACTAAACTTGAATAAACCTGGCGAACACACCAAAACTCGATAACATAAAAATGCAGGCTCATAGATAAATGCACACAAACGCAAGGAAACACCTCCAACTTTTCCGTACTCTCCGTAACAATTTGGGTACGACGACGACCCCATTGTGGTTGGATGACGTAACGCAGTATCACTGAATGGATCTAATTAGCGACATCAAACGTCCTAGAGAAAACAGCAATTTAAATAGTTTCACAATCAAACTTTTCCTTTCTTTTCCTAATCCTTCCTCGTCAATTCATCCACGTGCCAAATAACTCGTTACAAAATACTCAGAAAAAGATGCCTTGTTATAAAATCTTCTCATCCGTATCGTCATCATCTGGATCGTGACTACGACGATGATAATGATCATCATCACCATAGTTTGACTATACACTTCTACCAGAAGAAACAAGAGATCGATATCACACTCCCCAACCAAACTATATTTCCTTTTCTGATGTGGTCGCTGGTGGAATTCCCTTTTGGAACATGCTGTTCACATGGGCAACGTGACACTTCATCTGAAAAAACGAGCATATACACCCGCATAGGCCGCATACCTATTTACCTTCGTCAATTCAACCACTAACTACACCGACTACCAATTCTTGTGAAATTGGAGCGGCGTGTTACTGTGTGTATAAGCGCAGCTATGTCTTTTTTTTATTTACTACGGCTGAGATATGAGAGAGAGAGAGAGAAAGCGATATGTGGTTTTTCCTTCTCTCCAATGCCAACAGCGTGCTTTCCCTTGACAAAATGGTAGCTTATTTGCCTAGATCCGAGGGACCAGGCAAGGAGTAGGCACTTGGCATTGTTAAAAGCAAGATAGCTTTACACTGAAATGAATCCGAGATAGAGATAGGGAGACTACCTATGCCTTACAATGGTATGTCTTTTTTGCTTTTCACACCGTTATCGTTTACCGCTCATGCTGTGAAATGGCAGTAAGTAAACCACCCGATGATTCTCCTCAAAACAAGGAATAAATGATACAAAATCAGCTAGACCAAAGCATAGATGGAACATGACATTTTGGAACATCTTTCCTCCGAGAGAAGAGGGCATGAGAGGTAGAACCTCAACTATAAGTTGTATGTACACTAGACATGACATACCAATGCAAATTTGTCGATTTACCCCTCCGTGAAATTCTGAATGTTTTCCATTAAAACCCGCTTTTAATCTGATCATTACGAAGCATGTTGTCCTTTTCAACGTCACAACACAGCTGTAAGATTAACATGTCTGACATTACGTACGTAGTACGTACCAATTATTGTAGAAAACCTCACACATCCTTTTCGTCCTCCTGTCCTTTTCCGGGACGAAGACTAAAACAATCTCTCTCTCCCCCTCTCTCTATCTATCTATCTTCCCTTTACGAATTTCCTAATAACGAGCAGGAACAAGAATAACAACAGCTAACAATATACCGGCAGATCTCTTTAATATCCCAGCACAGAGAGTATCAAATTATATTACCCCCTTCCATACTAAACAACAACAACCGGGATAAATAACGTCATCCCGATAGGCATCCTGATGTGAGATGACATACGATACAAGTAATTTAGGCAAAGGTGGCTTTTTCTCAGGCTCTTGCAATCCCACACTTGGCGCTATAACCGTGGTGGTGGCGGTAGCCGTGTCATATTATATACTCTGTTGTAAAGTTCTTTGTCATTTTATGGGTCCGCACAGCCCAGCCATTATTTCCAGCTCTTTGTGTGTTGTGTAGATTTATTATTATCCACGAGAGAAGTTAAATTGAAAGCTTGCCTCTCCTGTCTACTCTGTCTCTCTGCCTCTCTCCTTCCCTCTCCAGCTGACCTTCGTTCCTCTTAAAAGCCAGCTCTCTCACCGTCGTCGCTGTCGTAAGGAGGGAAACCTATCGGATTTGGTTTCCTCCTGAGTAGCACAGAACAATACAAAAACGGCTAACGACACTTACCGTGACTCTTGTACGTCCATTACATCATCATTATCGCCATTTACACACTCACACACCAGGAAAAAAATCGGTTCTGTAGTTATATACTACGGCTGGTGGTATCGTCTTCATTGTAGTGGCTCGTGTTGTCAAGAATGGGTAACTTGATCACGTAGCCCACCTTTTTTCCTGGGTGTACCCCATATACGTGGGGTGTGTAATATACAAACGTGGTTTGTGGTTGCCAGTTATGGTTGCAGAGACATTTACACGCGCGATTTAATATATGTTACATGTTGACTTATACATATTTGCATGCATAATGGCTGCGAGAGAGGATGATGGTAGACAGACACGGAGTAACTAACCGAGTTACCTGTTTTTGTAATCAGCCAAGCCGCTTCTCTTTCATTCTTTCCATTTTTTGTACAGCTATGCTATTTAAAGTGCATTTATGTGTCCACTTGGAGCAAATATATATATATTTATATACCTGCCTGAGCAGATATCGTCAAACAGATGATAATTTTTGTGAACAGCTTCAATAGCTGCCATCACAGCATGTCTTCCGTACCCAAGTGATTTCCAAACAAAAAAATGTCATTTTAAACATAGTTTATTTCTTGTTTCTTTCAGCGTTGCTGTTTTTACTCCACTTGTCTGCCTACCTACTTACGTACCCATTGATTTGCCCATCCAATGTAGTACAACTCTTGAGCAGAAGTACAAAGAAACTGCGAGGGTAAGTGCGTGACTCATTTTTTTATATGTGGCTTTTGTCATGAATGTTTTTTACCTCGATCTACCACACACTATGTCATTCTAGATGCTCCATCCTCGTTTCACGTGTTGTGACAAAAACTTTACAAAATTCCAAGTAAATTTGGCAGCTGATACGATAACGACAGTTGTTATGGATGCGGATGATTTGCCCATATAATGACAAAAGCACATAGCGTTCATTATGCCTTGCTTCCCAACTAGCCAAAAAATAAATGTGCATCGTAAATGCCTGCCACCACGTACACGTTCTCCCCTTTGTAAAATTCAAATCTACATCTTAAATATACACCGATCATCGTCATTACTATCCCATTCGCGTCTTGACAATGGTCAAGTAGGTGACATAATCCCAAAAAAGTTCAATGCTAAAAACGGCAGTTAATAACAATAAGATATTTTTGTAAGTATCGGGCTAACCTTCATCGTTGACCAGAAGAGGACCAAAAACGTGCTTTGTCTTTCTTGTTTGTCTCTCTGCACTCCATAATAATCCCGTACACACATTCGTATTATTATCATTACTCACCAGCACATCCACCACACAAAAAATAAATATATGCAACGAGACCAGCAAAGAGTCCTCTTCACTAAAAGGTTCGACTGCTGAACACACTCTCACACACTCGCTCTTTAATATACCCACACGTTCGTTTTTCTCTCTCGTTCCAGCAGCAGTTTTTTTTTACAATTTTTTGTGTGTTTTTTATGCAAGTCAGTAAATAAATTATTTCCAGTTTTTCAGAGAGGGACACAGAAAAAGTTGGAGACAAAGTCACATTACTGCTTGGTCGCGTTGTCCTCCTTGTACTTGTCGTCGTGGTTGTAGTTGTCTTGTAATCCGCATAACTCTCACATCTTGGTCATCTGTGAAATCGACAGCCCAAATTGCATGGAATGCTGCAGCAGCAGTAGAACTACCAATAGCTACAAAATCACTCAGTAGTAGAACATTTGCCATTTTTATTCAGTTAGCAGCTAAATTTCCCAGACAAGTGTCAAGTAAGTTGTTCATGTTTTTTTTGTACTTTTTTATGCTCACTGTGAGAGCTATCATTTGTGCGAGTTTTGTATTGTACTCGACATCTTTTTCGTTTGCAGCTGTTGTGCTTCTGAGACTGCTTCTGGTATTTGATGTCTTGTAACTTGTGTGAAAAAAGTGTGAATGTGAGTGTGTGGGTGAAGAGAGAGAGAGCGTAAGAGGCTGTATGTGCGACTATATCACCGACTCATTCTTCTGCTGCCTTTTAGAGAGGAAGGGAGATAAGTGAGTAATAACATCGTATTAGATAGCTTTTTCTGGTGGCGAGGAACAACGCCGACGAGCGAAAGAGAGAGAGAGAGAGAAAAAGTGCTAATGAGGCTTAAATTATGTCATTGAGTCATTCTTCTTCAACTACTTTTTCTTCACTCTCACACTCCAACTTAGTTTATTGTTGTTCAGGCAAACAATTGCAATACAATTGACAATGTTTTTTGAGGACTAACTACTCATGCAGCTATTACGGGCATTATAGGGGCATTATTTTCGTTCTTATTACATCGGTTACAGGGTACTTGTGTCGTGCGAGAATGTTGTTAATGGGTACATTATTTTCAAAGAGACGAAACGATGTGATGTTGCCGAAAAAGGAACGAGAGAGTGTGTGTCATGCACACACATACACTCATTCACCCACTCAAACAGCTTGACATGTAATACGCACGCACATTTTTTTTACACAGAATAAACGACATCTGACAAAACAGAAAATGAAGGGAAACGAGGAAAAATTTTGTCTATAAATTAGTGTAGTAGTATCTTGCTGGTAATTGCTTGCCTTGCTTGCTGTGGTAGTATCTATGAAATTTTGTGGTTTCAAGATGGATTGAGTTTGAGGGTTAAGAGGTAAAGCGGTGCTTGTAGCAGTCTTCTCGACGTTCTTGTCTCGCTCTCATTCTCTCCAGCGTTTGCACTCTCTCTCTCTCTTTGTCTGTTGGTATTCTATGAAATCGAGATAAGTGGTATCGAGAGGAAAAAATGATGAAAGTGTATTGGAAATAGGGGTTGTGGTTACAGTGGTAAATGAAGATGATGCTGAGTGTGTTGTGGTATTTTAGCAAAGAGATAGTAGTGGGGGCAGCCAAGACGACTCCGACAGCAGTAGCAGAGAGGTTGTTGTGTCAAAAAGGTGAAAACGTGGACTCAGCACAACTTTATAGTAATGGACACCGCCAAAGGAAAAGAAAACAGAAAAAAATGGGAGAGCACGAGAGAAAAAACTGAAGAGGGGGGAGAGATAAGAAAGCTGGTTGAGAAAGAGGCAATCTGTTTATTATGTCGGACTTTTGTCTGTGTCTGTTTCTAAAAAGAAAGAGGAATAATCGGAGAAGTACCCTGTGCCAAAGAAACAACACACCAGTCAAGATAATCAGGCGAGGGTTCACACACACGTCTCTACAAATCTACACATATACACACACAAGGATCTACTACTATAAAAAACTATTTTTTACGCTAGAAACTTAAGAGAAACTCAACAACAGCGGAAACACAAGTTACTCGGACCGATATAGAGTGCTCTGTTACTCCTGGTTTGTTGTACTCACTTTCTCGAAAGGGATCCCCCTTTTTCTTTCTCTTGGTCTCTCTCTCTCTCTCTTTCTGTCTGTCGTTGATGTCGTCGTCTTCTGGTTCGTCTTGCCTCACACAACTAACTTTTACTATTGTTCTTAGGCGCTCGTGTTACTTTCCCATTTTCTTGGAACACGGACGACGGAGCAAAAATACGAAAGATTTTTACGGGGAAAGATACATAAATTTGGGATGACGAGTTGGGGAAAAAATAGGAAGCGAGGGAAGAGTCGTAGTAGTAGTAGTTGTATTTGTAAGTAAAGTAATGCAGTGCGGAGAATGGCAAGGAGAAAATAAGTGTACTATGTATATTATTATTATTA
>JAHZNB010003760.1:0-10829 GCA_027744295.1 Callyntrura guangdongensis
CTTCATCATCTTCCTCTTCTTCTCCCAATAAATCCTCTTCATTGCCTTCATCAATCGTCCAATCTTCCTCCTCGTTCTCCAACACTTTTCTCTTTCTACTTGGCTTTGGTTTTATTGGTGGGCACCGTGGGGACTTTTTTGGTGGAAATTTTACTCCCCAGTTATCATCATTATTATCATCCTCATTGCTATATATGTCGTCATGGTCAGAATAAGGTGCTGGCTCTACGAGTCGTGTTGATTTCGAGCGGCTGACTTGCTTGGTAGACCTTTTTCTCTTACGGGTTTTGGGACTGACGTCACTGTCATGGTCAGGACTCATTCCGTCATCACCGAGATATGTATTATCACAACTGTTAACATCTTGGGTTACATTTACACGACTGCTATCCAAATCTTGTTTAACCGTTTTCTTCTGTACGCACTTCTCAGCACTAGTTTTGTCGTACGTTGATAACTACACAACAATAATTAAATCATTTAATTAAATATTTAATAGTTTACCTGCTGAAGTAATTTTGATCAAACATTATTTAAATAAAAAAAAAGTTTATTACTATTTATTACCAAAATGACAGGACGCGTTCGTGCTTGAAGAGTAATATCGGTTGTGCCAGATTCTTCTAATAAATTGTATCTACGTACAGCAGTTTTTGTACGAGTTGACTTTCTAAGTTTTGTACCAGATTTGCTGGGATCCGTATTTTCCGCAGTGACATTGCAAGCTTCTAAAAATCATAGAAAAACTTAAATTAGTAAAATTCTACGCTTGATTGTACAATTTTTATATTTTTAAATTTATAAACACGAAAGTGTGTATTAGGATCAAGGTAAATTTTAACAGCTCATTACAAACAATTCGGTTGTGATTATTACCTTTATCAAAATCAATAACAAACTGTTTCCGAACTCGCCCATAACGAACATCCTTTTTATAAATGCCTTTCTCTCGAAACGCCGTCTCTGAGGAGTTTGCCTTTCCCTTTAAATCTTTAATCCCATCTTTAATTCGCTCTTCCAGCTCCTCCACCTTCCGTTGAAGCTCTACCAACGACTGTAACTGGTGTTTACAGGTTAAACAAAATGGTACACTGTCCTTTCCTGATTCCTCGTTCCAACGTAAATCACCTGAGCGTTTACCTTTTTCTTTAGTTAAGTTAACTTTCAACCAGATCAGAAACCAGTGATAGACAGCTTTATCATCTTCCGACCATCCAGTTGTTGCCAAAGCAGATTTATCCCTGGTTCGAAAGTCAGTATCAGTAAAAGAATGATCTGGCTGTGCATTGCTTGAACATGACCGAACGTCCTTAATCAAGCAATTCGAAAGACCTTCATGAGGTGGAAACTCGGTTTCTTCCGTTAATACATTGTCTTCTTCGTTGACAGATTCTTGCTTTATTTCAATTTCCCCGGCTTCTTTATTTTCATCACCAGGAACTGGTAAATCTTCTCCACATACCAAGCAGTAGCCAGTCACATTTCCTGGAACAATTTGTATGCCCATTGTCACTGCAGACTTTTTTGAACGTGTGTTTCCCGACCACGGAAAGATTTACCGATATTCTTTATTTAAAGTTTCATTATTATATTCTTTTAGTCTGCCCAACTTGAACGGCCCTAAACCGTATTGGGTTTAATTTAATAAAATTAATTGGTTGAAGTTCTCTATAAAAGTTTAAAAGTATGAAAACACCCAACAGGTTCAGGAGCACAGCAGGCTACCAAAATCACATCCACATCAGCTGTATGGTCTGTCCGCTTCAGCATGGGTTGCGGTTGGTTGATGACTGTTTGCATTTTCCCTTGCACTACGTGTCGTTGTCGTTCAGGTTTATTTTAATTTTATTGTCATTGTAATCTGAACGTAAACGTAAAGATTAATTATGAAAAATTACATATGAAATGAATATAAACCGGATTGGAAAGATTTAATAATATATATGGAGCAGCTACAGACACAATGAAAATATTGACAGGCGAAGCCGGCAACTGTTATATCATATTCAAGAAGAAATGTACTTCGTTTGCTGACCAATTAGCCTGTAAGTACATAAAAAATAAGGGATCAAATTTGTGTAGGTTTGTTGTTTGTAAAACTAAACAAACAAAAAAATGCAAAAAGGCATATGTATTTAGAATACTCGTAAGAGAGGAAGTACGAAGATGTACTAGTACAAATATCAATCATTAAATACAGAAAAACGACTACTAGTCTATCCGATTTAGTCAGGGTAAATGGTCCTAAATTAACATATCACTGTAGATTTTAATTATCCAGGTGCACCATGCTTCTCCTCTGAATTTTGCACGTAGGTGGTAGACCCCAATGGAAAATGAGATGTAGGTTCTCTTCCTGCTGCCCACGTAGCCAGTGCGGAGGGTGGCAAATATTTTCCTTCTGCAATCAATTCCCGTTTCTTCCTGTCCATCTCCAACATTGTTGGTCCTCTCATGTACGATTTTCGTCGGGGACCTTCACCCTCACCCTTATTATGAAACGTTGCTACGTGACGCTGAAGATGATACACTCGACTAAAAGCAACTGGGCACAGGTTACATTGATAAGGTCGAATGCCATTGTGAAGATTCATGTGATGGTTAAGATTTACTTCCAGGGTAAATTCTCGGGGGCAGAGAGGACACTTAAACTCCCGAATTTTTCTGTGAACTGCATTCTTGTGTCTGGTTAACTCTTTGAGGGATTTGAATATCTTGCCACAGCTGGACTCGGACTCCGGTTCCATACACTGAAAAATTTTCTGTTCGGCATGATGTCTTTGATAATGCTTTCGTAGTTCCGTAAACCGACCCCCGCATTCCTGGCACAGTTCTTTTTTTGCCTCCTTCTCGTCTTTGGTCAGGTGATGTCTGTCATGGTGTTGTTTTAACAAATACGGGGTAACAAATTGTTTGCCACATTCGTCACATTGAACCCGCTGTTTAGCTTTTCTTTCCCAGGGCACTTCTTTAGACCCAGTTGAAATTGCTTGTCGTTTTTCTTCCGCATTTTTGTGTGTCCACTCATGCCCCCTTCGATGAGCGTAGATTAACGGTTTTCCACAAAATCGGCAAGGATGACGCACATAACATTCTGACTTGGGGTGATTCTCATGTACAACTAATATGTGATCTTGTAATTTTTTTCTTTGATACGTCCGGAAATCGCAACGCTTACAAGCAAACTTGTCACTGTGCTTAGCCAAGTAATGAGATCGAATTCGCTGTCTCTGATGCAGCACTTCGGTATTGCATTTGGAACATCGATATCTGTTATCAGTGTATGGCTCCAGGTGATGAAACACAAGGTTGAGGTAGGTCAACGTCTTTTTCTCCTCATCGAGCACGTATCTATTTAAGCGCTGCTGGGGGGAAACTTCATCTTCTGACATGTCCTGGTCACCTTCTTCCACGTCAGAACACACTCCCTTATCTTCTGCATCTGGTGTCCAATCTTTGTCCTTACGTTTCTTTTTTCTTTTGGACTTTCGCTTCTTTGTAGAGACACGAGAGGATTCCTTCCTTCCTTTTAAATCCTCGTCCGTAGTTCCTTCTTCCAGGGCATCAGCCGAGTGGTTCACGTCTGCGTCTGGATCGTCAACCTCATCAGCAAATAATGACGACACATCCGCCAAATTGAAACGGCATTTTCTTTTTCTAGTCGACGATCGTATTCGGGATTCTTGTTCCAATTCCACATTTTCATTATTGTTAGTCTTTTCGTCGCATATAGTATCTTCCTCCTTCTCTGAATTACCAACATGAATTTCCCTGACATCAGGTTTAACGTCAGGGACCAACATTTGTAGGTCAGCCCTGCGTTTATCAGGGCTTGGTATCTAAAATAAAAATGACAGGCTGAATGAATGCTTAAGATGGAATAAAAATAAAAATGTTAAAAATACTAATTTATTTTCCTTCGAAATTAAATATCAGCCTCACCACTACGACTGGTTTAGATCGCAACAACTGTAATTCATCTGCATCCTGTTTATCCTGTTTTGATACAGCAGCGGCTCTGATTTCCTTTCTGGTTGACGTCCTACATTTCTTTGTACCTGGTTGCCCGTTAGGAACATCTGCATATAAAATAGTCATTGTTAAAATATTGTTAATATTAATTTAATAGATAAAATACTTGATAGACAATTTTTAATTTAAAATATGATTGACTTTTGGTTTAATTCTTACTTTTATTAAATTTTTTATTTACAATATGTTTTCTGACACGTTCATAACGAACGTCCTTCGCATAAATGTCGTTACTCATAAACACGGTCTCGTGGGAATTAATTTTATCCTTTAATGTCTGCACCCCATTTTTTAATTGATTTTGCAGTTCGTCAATCTTTCTCTCCAACTGGAATAACCCCATTAATTGACTCTTACAGAATCCACAAAAAGGCACACAGTCTTTTCCAGAGTTCCCATTCCACGTCAAATTCGGCCTTTTTCTCGACTTGGTTATACTAGTAACTTTCAGCCGAGTTAAAAACCATTGATACACAGTTTTATCATCTTCAGTCCACTTTGTAGTTCGGGAAACATTTTGTATTGAAATGCGACGACTCCGAGCAAAACAACTTTGATCGTCCTTATTAGTTGTCCCCTCGTCTCTCAACAGTTCCTCCTCAATGGATCCAGAAGATGAGGAAGTGTTGGGGAAAATAGGAATCGTTTCGTTTGCTCCCATTTCATCGACGTTATCGCTGTTGGCATCCACCTCTTGCTTCACAATATTCTCCATAGTTATCGATTGTTCATCATCCAGCGCGAAATCGTGTCCACAAATTAAGCAGTACCTTTCCTCTTGGGAACAACTTGCTGAAGTTACCTGTACAACGTTGGAATGCCCTATAGCTGTATCAGTGGTTTGTAAATTCTTTGGCCAACTGCAGCCACCTTGACTCCGAACGCGGCCACTAACTGTCGATATCCCACGAGGTGAAACTGTAGATTCCATTGTCTCCAAATCAAAATCAAGTAGGCATTTACTGTATGGACTTTATTTGAAGTATGTAGCACTGAAAAACTGGTAATATTGTAATCTTAGTGACTAAAATAGTTGTACCATCATTTTAATCTGTACTATTTTCTTAAGAAAATTTCTTATTATTCAAACTACGTCTAATTCAATGATAAATATACAGGTTGAGGTTAGTGAGTAGTCTAGTCTGACTACTGGACTCACTACACTAACATACCGTCACCACACCAGACCAGTCATCAACAAGAAGAAAGTATAAAAGAAAGAAACAAGTATAAAATCGTCAGCTGCTGTTGCTCCTCTCTTTCTCTCTAGCCAGCTCTGCTGTAACTTGCATGCAAGTGCAAGATTGACTATTTCTTCTTAGCTTTTTGCTAATACCAAAGCACTATTGTACTTAAGTTGTTGCAATGGAAAGCTATGAGCCATCCTAATTTCATTTTCATTTTGTTCTAAAAAGTATTCGTTTCATGCGAAAATATGTAAATCAAATGCTGTGGCATTGTTAGAAATTAGAAAAGTTTGTTTTTAATTTAAGTTTTTTTGTATTTAGAATATATTGACATTGCCACACGCTCTCCAGCTTAAAGTATATGACGCGTATTTAGCAATAAAAATGTTATTGTTAATGTAAATTTCTGCAAAACTTTAAATGACGGTCATTAACCTTTAAAAATAGAGCATGCCGTTTTCCTAGATTTACAACATCTTACGTCCTTAAATGCACTCAGAACGACAATCAACAATATTATTCCAATTGTTTTTCAAATATGTATAGTATAGTACAAAGTACTATAGGTAAATTGTTTGTAACTTTTACAATTAAATCTAAATCAATAAAATTATACTGTGTTACACAGAGGGAAAGTTTTCTTTTTGAAGTTTGAAACTATTAAGCGTTATACTTCGAGTTTCAGTTTTGTCGAAGAGGATACAATATATTTTAATCTCTGCTTCATAAAAATTAATAAAAAACATACAAATTTGACTGTTATTGCGTATTGGGTACACTACTAAATTGGAAAATTTGAGTATATTGTAAAAGCCAAGAGAAAGATTGGGAACATAATGTTACGATAACAACAGTTTATCAGTGTACACGCTCCCAGCACTATATTTATCCATTTTTATTCAGCTTGTCTTTTTTGGGGTATCGTAAGACTACTGCTAGATTATGTCACAAGAAGGCATATTATAGACACATAGGTACTTTGGCATTGGCCTGCATTACACAGTAAAACTGTTGCATAACTTTGATAAGGCACTAAATGTATAAATACTCGAAACAAGACTCATTGTTATCTGAAAATGGATGGTTGTACTAAGACAGGATTTCAACATACCACTGCAAAACACTAAAACATTATCAATAATAATAATCGACCATCGATCGTCATGTTGTGTTGGATAACCTTTCCAAATAATGATTACAGTGTCTGCCAAGTAAATATCTACAAAAATCCGTAGGAACAAGCTTCTATTGCTATTTTTCTAAAAAAAAATTGAGTTAACAATGTTTAAATTGCACTTGTAGAACATCAGGACATATTTGGTTAGTCGTCAGTGACAATTTGTTTGTGTGAGTTTTCAAAAACGGGTTCAATTGAAAAATTGAGTCACCAATCAGACCACCCAGCAACATCTTTCGATTCTTCCTTAATAAAAATTAATACTGAATTTAAACATGCGTCCACTGTTGCTGTTATTATTAACATTTCCCTTCATTTCCAGCGCCAAACCAAAATTTCGGTCGGATTGTGACAAGTTCTCCAGTGTAACTAATTTATTTCATAAAATTTGTCCTAAAGGGTCCTGCTCAAACAATTTTCTTGTTGCTATTGAATCTACCTTGGTTTGCACCTTAAATGAAATTTTCATCACAAAATTTGTGTTTTCATTAACATGCACTAATCTTACCGGGCTGAATAGATCAATATGGTTTCACCATGGTAACCCTAATTATCTATTGATAGCTTCTCTCCATCTTGCATCCAAGCCGAGGATGGTCAACGTATTTCTTAAAAAGGCTATGCTCCCCACCACCGTCTTTATTTTCACCACAAACAAAAAATTTCGAGGGCAAAATTCCATCAAAGCTTTAACCGGCCTTCCAACCCGAATACGCGCCGCACCCGCAATCACTATTCTTCTATTCATTACAAGCAAACGGGCACAAGGAATAGTTAGTGTTAATGATTACGACCCATCGGATTCTCACCGGATTGGTGTGATTGCTCCCCCACGACAGTTAACTGCGATATTAGCCAAACCTCTGGAATTTCACAAAGGGCTTTTTAAAAACGCCCAGGGTCGTCATGTGGACGCCTTAATAGATTTCAGATACCCTCGATACTTGGAAACTGTGGGAGCTAGAGACCGGTGGGCTTGTTCTCACTTGATGTTCCATGCTGGAATAAACGTCACCTATTTTTGTACCGCGGAAATATTGAGTGTCATAGTAATCTCGCAGGTGCATAACATGACTTTCAAAGCATTCTCTAGTTACAATACCACCGAGGCAGAAAGCGTCAACAGAAGAATGATAGACCAGTATTTTCGGGGATCCGCCGTTTTCATAGGTTACTCCAAGGTAACTTTTCACAAGCTCACAGGACTTCATTTTTCTTTTCAAAATTTTCAAGTGGGTATGTGCTGTCAAGAGGCGGTTCATGAGGGTGGTCCAGTACGAATTAAAATTGAAACTTGGACTGAACCCTTCAATTATGACGTTTGGATACTGACATCATATGCCATATTTGTGATATTCCTTTTCGGAGAAAGCTACCCTCGTCCAAGTTGTGCTCGGAATTTCGACGTTGGTGAATTCATTGGTCTATTGGGACTTTTCCTCAAGCAATCCGGGATAACCACTTTTGCCCGAAGCCACCAAAATGTTTTTGCAGTTGTCGTCATTCTGGGAATGTTTTTGTGTTCCATCTATGAAAACTCTATAACCAGCTTAGTAATTGTACCGAAACCTGAACCACGCTACCACTCATTCAAAGAGGTACTTTATGCTGGTTACAAAACAGCTTGGTCTTCGCAAACAAATATAATTCCACCCGGGAAAAAATATGAAATGGACTTCAAATTAAAAAATCTCTCCCAAAAGTTCAACGAGAATCTTCAGGAAATACCGGCCAACGAATACAATTATTCTCGAAGGGCGCAACTACTGATGAACCAATTTATCATTTTAATGGACTCTCATTCCCAAGTCGTGGAAAAGGGGTGGCTGGAACGGGCAATTGAAAAAGTCTACTCCAAAAAGGATGCCTTTTCTTTTCCACTAGCGGGGATAAAGAGAACGTGGACTTGTGGCTTGCTCCCAGAAAAACTGTCAAATGAGCCCTATTTTTGGGAGATTTACACAATCAACCGATTTTGGTTGGGCAAAACAATATCCAGGATTAGGGAAAGTGGGCTATCGGATCGGTGGGAGGATTGGTCCAATTACGCAGCAAAGCTAACTTTCCAGTTATTTCAACGAGGAACGAAACAACTGGACTGGGAGAAAATACAAATTGGATGGGGAGATGTTCTACCAGTGTTGCTTTTTAGCGCTTGTGTTTGGTTGGTTGCCACGGTGATACTTTTGGGAGAAATTTGGATGTTTTCTTGGCAACAGTCACTTTCCAGACAACATCTTAGATTTCCACTTTATTACTTAAAATAATTCTGCGTTTAGTAAAAAATCTGAATTAATTAATAAGTTGTAATTCTGTTTTTAAATTGACAATTTATTAGCATACATAATTGGAAGAACACAGCTTTCTTAAATAATTGTTGACACAAATTATTTTACTGATTTCCCAAGGACATCCAGAGACGAATGTTTTAAGTGTTAAGATTTTTTCTCTCCAAACACCTTCCAAGTTCTCTGCACCATAGCGACCATTTTTTAGCATTACTTTTCTTGTCTGCTGATCATTTGACCATCAAATCCAGATCGAATGACAGGTTTTAACGTGTCTGCTTTTTTCTAAAAATATGTTAAACCACGAATAATTTATTTATAACTGGTCAATAAAATTTTGATATTGAATGACATGATTATTTGTTTAAACAGTAAAAAAGTTATTGTCGCAACTTACCCCATCTCTAGTCTTAATAGGGTCATACACGTATGGAGTATGACTTTCCCGGGGAATGTACTCCCCTAGACCCTGTATAGCGGCAACTTTTCCCTGATCAACACAAACACGTCCCTTGCAGAGCACATACTCAGCGATTTTTACAGTGCGCAAAAATTTCCAAGAGTTCGTCATCCCGCACCATAAACACGCCTTTGTACGCCATAAACATTTTGAACGAGTTGATTCCATGTTCTCGGACCAGGGTCGCCATTTCCTCTTTTACTTGCTCCGTCCACCAGGTTACTGCCATGTGGAACGAATAATCACAGCAAACGTTCCCATCTGCCCAGCTTCTCCACTTGTGGTACGCCGCTAGCAAGGACTCTCCTTTGCTTGGAATTACAAAATCCACTATCATGGTTGTTCCTCCGGCGAGCGCAGCTCGGGTTCCAGTATGGAAATCGTCAACACTCCGTGTTCCACAAAAAGGGAGTTGCAAGTGAGTATGTGGGTCGATTCCTCCCGGGACTATGTACTTCCCGTCGGCAACAATGGTTCGGGTACCTTCTGGAACCCTTAAATTTTTCCCAATCTCCCTGCCAAAAAAATGTACCAAATTAACTTCCTTTTAATTTCAAACGGAAGTATGGCATACTGTTTAAAATGTTATTTTTACTTGATAATGCCACCCTCCACAAAAATATCCCCTTCGGACATGCCATCAGCGTTGACAATTTTTCCACCCGTGATTAGCACCCCGACGAGGCTCTACATAAATTCATGTATGATATCGTTATCAAAAATACGCATTTAATTGATAATTAAAAATAATTTAAATTTAATAAAAGAAAATCTTTGTTAACCTCTTTCCCGTTTTCTGCCATTCTCTGCAGCTTCCTTTTCTAAAAAATTACTTTCCGCTCCTGTTACTGCCCAGCACTCTATTCTTTTGGTAATTGTTTGCCGTCTCTTTAACCAAACCTGACAAATCCCTTCTTGTCGTCAACTGTCTTCACGACTGAAGGAGTGTTTTCTTCGATTACATTTTCTATTGGTGAGGCAAATACTTCAATCTTCATATAACCATCTACGTACCTGCATAACAAGTTGCACTGCCAGCATCACAAACCAAAAACAAGTTTGGAGAAATAATCTTATCGTCGAGAATCTATTAGAAGCAAGCTTTCAGTCTGCTATGCATTTTCATATAGAAAACGTCGTCTTCACAAATAATGTTGTTAGGAGCGGTCGAATAGTCGATGCAGACATTTCATTTAATTGAAAATCTGTTTATGTATCCCTCGTACCCTCTATCCAGTGAGTGGAATGACCAGCACCAGGGGCATTTTTGTGGTATTGTGGTGAATTGGATCATTCCCCAAACTGATGTAGACAACGTAATCAAAATAGGGATATCTGAGTTTCTGCTCACGAGGAGTACTATCAAACTTGAAGAACCGAAACACGTTAAAAAATGGTTTTTATAGTCAATTCGTAGATGTAGAATACGATGGAAATAAAATTGGTCCCATTTTTTGACACAGGAGACCTATGGAGTCAATTGCGATTCCAATGATGTGCGTACCATAGGCCATCAACGTGAACATTGCTTGCAACCATTACACATTACTACATATTACGAATTACATTACATGCATGTACACACAGGTGCATGCTTTCATTCAACTGTATATGTACATGGTGTGCGCTATCATTTATCTGGTTTCCTTCAACGCATGCAACTTTCTGCAAAAAGCTTAAAGAAA
>JAHZNB010003761.1:0-15531 GCA_027744295.1 Callyntrura guangdongensis
ACCCACACGAAGAAAGAGTGGTACGAATGCCCACAAAATGCCCAAACAAAGCATGAAGGCGCAATCACGCAGCCTTTTTCTTTTCCCCTTCTTCCACTTGCAAGTCGTGGTAAATGTGAGCATGCCATAAGAAATAAAAGTAAGCACAAGAAAGCAAGTTTTTCCTAGCTAGCTTGTGAACGACATATATGGGAATTTTATTTGACGCTATGCTTCTACGCTATACTCCTCACACAGCTACTGAGCATCCACTACCATCACTGCTGCTGTGTGTAATATAATCAACATTCATATAACGATACTCCTTACTTCCTTCAGTTTTCATGTTTCTGATTTTCAGCTTGCCTATATATAGCACACTAAAGGGGAACTCTCTTTCACTTTATACCAGTCTCTTATTTTACTGAGGAAAAGATGAAGGGGAACTCTTTAGCGACTTGATTGGAGAAAAGTGAAGCAAGCAACTCCACCTCCGGCACGAGCTCTATTGGCCCTACTGTGGCGAGGAAGTGTGCATATACTGTGTACGGTGTGAGGAACAAACCGCCTTTTCTTTAGAAAAATCCTCTTCCTTTTTTCCATTCCCTAATTCACAAAAGAAATCCCGTCCCTGATGTACCCTTCTTTTCTTTTGTTTGAACATTTTTACAACCCAACAAATGAGCCGAGGTTAGACCATACCGTGTATATATACCGTACAAAAAAGGGAAAGGAAGGACCACATATTATCCAGCAAAATAAACCAAATGCACAAGTCTCAACTGAAAATGTCAACCAGCCTTCGTGTTGTACTCTCCCTTCTTACCATTCGACAGTTAGAAAAATGTGGGAATGTTTTTCGTGTTCCTTTCAGCATTCACGCCACTATTATGACAATGTCGCCAGATTTCTTCGTCCAGTACTGTTATTTACCATCTGCATCTTTTTGGTGCAACTGTGTTAAAGTTAAACTCCCCTTTCTCACCTCCTCGACACTGCCATTCTATATACCCACACGCCGAAATTGCAAAATATAAAAGCGCGGGGACAACTTGAAATTGCACAAGTTCTGAATATAAATATGTAAATACGAGAATAACGTGTCAGCAGTCAAATGGCCAAAACCAACAAATAAAACTAATGAAGAGCAGCATAGCATACTTAATTTGATGATATGTACGAAAAAAAATATTTTGATAGAATTTTTTTCCAAATCGTGACAATGTAATTTCGTTACATGCATTTCCAATTTCAATAAACGACTGCACAGAATTGCACATGAGCGCGCCACAGATGTACGAATAAAAAACCCTCATCTAATGACATGTTCTCCAATCAGACAAATGCAAGAGTGAAGCTTAATTAAGTATATATGCCCATATCAGACGCACTCTTTATCTTCCTCAATAGGACAGTCGTGATGGCATTATTGTCTAAAACTGTGCAACTGGCAAATGAAGTGTTGACAAGGAGTAGCAGGAGAACAAGAAAAAATCAGGTAAACAATGACGTGATGATGACTGCCTGCTCGTACACGTCTATATACACGACTCATGTTGTATTGAGTAGTTCTGGTTTTCACAGTGGGTAATACGTGGGGACACGACTGCCTGGCTGTGAAGATGATAAATATCGATATTCTTACTGACCGCTTCGACCATCAATACTGGTGATAGCACCGAGGGATAATCCATTAACCTGGTGCTTTTCTCTATTCAACTGACAAATAAAATGTACTCTTCGTTGTAATCTCTCTTGTAAGTCTCATTTTTTTACATTAGCAGTTTTTAAATTTTTTTCATTAGTAACTCCACATTCATCAAATTGACCCCTCTCTCCACATCACCACAACATCTCTGAAGAAAAGCAATTGTCCCGCGTGTGTGTGTGTGTGTGCTTTTTTCAAAACTATACCTGAGTATTTATTACACCCCACACGGCTACTGCTCTACACTTTACCAGTAATTTTGTACCGTAACGACGCTTACCTATTCATGTACAGTCATGTTCCTTTACTAAATTAGCGTAATACTAGAAGCTAGTACCAGTGCATGTCAAGGTGTGCCTCAACAACCCTTAGCTGAAACGTTCACAGAGATACCACCTATCAAAGTCAAAACTGTCAGACAATTATTATTACGAAAAGAGCAAATAATTATGCATGGCGCGGTAAAAGTGGACTGTCGAGTATTTATAGTATTTTTTGTAGATGAATTTTTACTTGGGAATATTTTTTTCTTTTCTTTTTGCAGTAGTGACTAGTCTGTTATCGCCATATCCTGATGTGTTATCTAATCTTATTGAAGCATCAACATTTTACATGGCGTATATACGGGTCCAGGGTTGATTTTTAGATCGGTTTTACTAACAGGCATTACATTATCCTATGTATATTTTGTTGTTAGTCTCTGGAGATTATTTCGAATGAACAGATAAATATTTTTTTTATTTTCCTTCTCAACAACCATTCTTTAATGTTCCATCTCAGCATTTCTCTATCAGCTTTCAAACCTGCTGCCACCAATAAACACGTTCTATGCATTTTGTAACTTCGAATAAAAATACTATAATCATATCATAACAACGATGAAGAATATCATGATGATGATGATGATGACGATGCTGGTAAATAAATGAAACACGCAAAGACGCAACTTGTACTGACGCTTTATTGGTTAAAATCAGCAGGACTGTACGCTGAATCTTACAATATTTTTGGTTCTCACAAAGCGCAGCCACCTCAACAAGCTGTACAATTTTACAAAAAAACGGACATCTAAAGTTGCAACAGAAACATCATCGACTGGCAATTTTCATTGGAGTATGTATAAAGCACATAAAGTACGCAAGTTGAATGTGTATGACGTACTTTAAAATACTTTTCCGCTACACATACAACGTACGAGAATGAGTATTGTGGACATAATAAGAGCAATGCTACAATATAATGGTAACAAGAGGTGTGCTACATGATGCTCAAGTAAAGGTAAGATAAAAATCGACAACTTTTATCCTTGGAATGTTTTTTCCTTCTCGCTTGTTTAAATATACTAGAAGGATGTAGTAATAATGATGTGTATGAATGAATGTGTGGAGCTGTGTAGTATTTGTGTGTACTATAATCCCTCGCTCAGGTACGAAAAAAATATGATAACTGATCATGAGACTCAAATGAAGAGCTACTGGTTGAATCGAGCTTATCATAACCTTACAAACACATACGCTACTTGTTTTCACAGGAAACCAGTTCTTCTATACACACACTACCAACTTGTAGAGCTGTAGTAATAATAGTTGCATTCCGGTACAAGTTGGAATAATATTTTATATTTGATGCCTTCATATTCGCTCGTACGTACGTACATTCAGAGCATCAACGCGTATATAGTAAATCATAAAGGGGTACAGCCCTATATAATTTTCCTGCACCAGTCCAAGTAAAATGCAAAGGAACTAAAATTAGCCGTGATGTTTGTGATTTTGATAGATAGTCGCAGACAGTTTTAACCATAGTGCTAGACACTAGGAGCATCACGAAGAGTAGTCATAATCAACGGATCGCGAACACCGCTTATGTTAAAGTACGTCGTACATTATTAGGAGTAGTTAATGATTTATAATAGCAGTAGTATAATTTGAAGAGAAACGATTATACTTATTTTTACAAGAAGAGGAGAGGCACAAGCAAACCCTACAGTCATTTTATACTTTGTTGAGTAAAATTCTCATGGTTGAGTTGTTTCTCTTTTTGTGTAGAGTGTGTAGAGTCGTAATACGAATGAACGCACAGAGACAAATGATTTTCAGATGCCTTTTCCCTGTAATAAAAAATACTCGACTTCTGCGATTGCTTTTGTGAAGAATAATTATTATTTTATGGAGGCGCACCGCAACGAGGTTCCTTCTTCTCCGTGTCTTCAACTTAAAGCATATTTTTTCATAAAACGAAATGCTTCGCTTACACTGTCTCATATTATGGTACGTTTATCTTTCATTCCTTAATGTATTACGAAAGAGCGGAGCGGACGATAAACAGGAATGTAATCATTATGGTTGATTATAAACTCATTTAGGTCCTCTTGCTGAAAACAACAATAATATTCTTTTTTGCAATTGTGGGAATTAAAGCAAGCTTCCAGTAGTGAATGTTGATTAGCTAGGTTCCCTTTATCAACTCCACATAATATGCAAGTTTAGCCAACTGTGGAAATAATGATTGTACATTAATGGTAATAAAGTAATATAGTGCGCTCCCATCGGCCTAAAAAGGCCATTACGTTCCCTCAGTTTAAATGCACAGACAACTTCTGCGTGCATACATTTAGGATTTTTGAATCAACCATTTACAATCCTGTCATGTTCGATTCATTACCTAAATGTATGAAAGCTTTGTAGAAATTAAGGTGTAAATGATAAATTAAAAGTGGCTTATTTCCTTTGCATAACTTGAAAAAAATGAGTGCTAACACGAAATAAAATGATTCTTTATTTCTAGTCCAGCATACCATTTCTTACATTTATTCTGCTAACGCGTATGTTGCTGCGTTGTCAGAAGTGAGAATGTTCTGCAAAATTACTTATACGTCCATTATGCAAAGAGGAAACTTTTTTATACCCAGGGCAGCATAAACTGCCTCTTTGATTTCAATAAAAAATTGACCAATTTGCTATCATTGAGATACCGACAAAAATTCCTTGAACAATTTTTTTTTCTTCACACCTTGTCTAACAAAATAAGAGGAGGACCGACACGATGGGTAGGCAATCTAAAAGTACCCTGTTCGGTTTTAGTAATTGCACGCCTTGGTCAAAAAGAGTACGAATAGAATTTAATTTTCTTATTAAGTGAGCTGTAGTAATGACGTGCAACGAAATGGCGTCACGTGTAATTATAGAAATTTCAGGTTGCACCCTTCAATTTCCCTTTTTTGATGTCGGGCACAAAGGATTTACTATGAATGTTGCCATCCTTTTCATTCCGCCGTATACATCAAACAATCTCTACAGAAACGTCAATACGCAAAAGGCTTTGAAGTGTTGAAAGAATACAAGGTGAAAACGCCACATTAATTACTACTATTCTTTTAGTAAAAGTCTTCGAAGAAGTATAAATGTAATAAAGGGAGAGAGAGAGAGAGACCTTTCCTATCTTTCCATTTTCAGGGAGTTCTTTTGAAACCTTTTGTTCCATTATAATACCATTCTCTCCCTCTCAGCAAGCAATCGTTGAAGTTAGCAGCCATCACCACCACAGTAAAGGTTGTCTGACGTTTAGAAAAGTATGACATTTGAATGAAAAGAGATATATTTTAGTTTTGGTGAAAGCGTCGTTTCTGCACACATTGAGTCGCAGACCTAATTTACTAGCAGAAAAAATAACAAGCACACTCGAATGTGTACCCGCTTTACAGAGGGAGTCAGAAGAAAAGAGAATTTGATGAAATTTTGGTAGAACGACAATTGTATCTCTTTTATTGCATCTCTTATTATTGTTGCTTTTGCTACTGTGGCTTACATTGCACAACCGTCTACCATTTTCTCATTCGACAGTCTTTTATTCCCTGACACTTGTGAAAATGAATAACACGCAATAAGAATCCTATAAAATGCCAATAGGTACATAACAATATTATTATTATTCTTATCTTCTATACCCGTGCACGACCTGGACGAAAAACACAATCTAAAAGAGAAAGACTCTCGCAGTTCCCACAATAATACAGAAAGTAAAGTTAAAAGTATATAAAAGTAAATGTGCTTCTATTTGGCTATTTTCATTTCCGTCTACTTTTGTCGAATTTCCATGAGAAAAGTCCCATTTTGAGAGCATGCAGGGACGACAAACTTGAAATGCTAAAACAAACTAATATAGTCTCTGTTGGAACGTACCAAGAAGTTGGGCATGTGTGTTATGGGTTTGTGTGTGTGTTTAAGTTTTTAGTGTGTTATTATAGTGCCACTACTGGTCGTTGTCGTCGTCATCATGTCCTGAGTACAAGTCTAGAAAAGGACACGGTAAAAGGAATACTAATGAATTAATTTCAAACAAAACATTCAAAGGGACTGACAAAATTACAAAACGTCTAAAAGAGAGAAGATGAGACACTCTTGCAAACAATTTTACTTTCTCTCTTCTGCCAAGTGTCCCACATTAGCATTCTAAATGAGCTTCAACCACCACTACCTCCATCATCATGACTCTTCTTACTTTACTTTTCCTTGCTTTTCCATGCATACTTCCATCTCTAGAGAGATTCCTACCACGACGGCCAATACTATCCACACACACACACCACTCTTACACACACTCTCTCTCGCCTCTGTGCTGTACTCTCCACTGACGTACTTCATACTTGAAGGAATCTCCCTTTCGTTCTTCTTTCTCTAAAAACTAACTAACTTACTTTATGTCTCTCAGAAAGTAAAGTACTTTTATAATTCTAACAAAATAATAGAATTCATACCAGACGGATGGGACAGAGAAACTCTCCAAGCAGAAATTTTGGCATGAAAATCATGAAAATGATGGAAAATGAAATTTCACTAGAAAATCCTTCGTCTTCCTTCTTTCGACTTTATACCATCCCCGTTCCTCGTCTGCCGTCTTATTACTTTATGCCTCCTTTTATGTCCTGCTCAACAGAAGGGATCTATGGTATGATGATCAAGAATAGACTCGGTTTCGTCTCCCTTTTCAGGAACGTGGTGTGAATATACTTAAATTTCACTCTTCTGAATGAATATTAAAATCTTTTCCAATATGCTTGTGCGCGCTTCTATAATTTTTCCTATGATGTATGTACTCGGAATAGAGAAAACATCTCTGCATGCATGGTAGGCTTTCCTCCCGGTGCACTTTATACTTATACCCATGAAAGCCTTTTTGTTGAATTTACAGAGCCGAAAATGAATTATGACTTCCAGCCAGCCCCTGAGTAGGCAGTACCAATAAAGCCCATCTTGGGAAAATATTACTTCTATAATAATCTTGTACGTGAAGAGAAGTTAATAAATATTCCGAGACTTTTGAGCATAAACACACATGCACTCACAGAAAGCGTACAGTGGTGGGGTAGTATAAGAAATGAAGATACTTTTGAAACTGACTTTCCCTCAGCTAATCTTCAGTTTCTTATGTAGCAAGAATGCGTAATTTAAGAATGATTGATGAAGAGCAGTGTGCTTGCGTGTATGCCTAAAATGCCTGCAAAGTCTGCATATTTTAATGATATATAAAACTTGATTTTATCTGTTTACACGTTGGTATTGTACTGTGTTACGTGATACACTCCAACCGAAAACTGCTGTGGATTTTATTTCACTAGTGTCATTTTTACTTGGGGTGCGTAGCGGTTCCAAATTTTAATTAAATTATAGATGCTTTTGGCTTCAAGGCTTCTATCACCGATCCGGTGATTGGAATATAAATTCTGGCAGGAGCGTTTTTTTCATGTAGTCCCTACTTTATTTTATCGTGCAACTTGTTACTAATTCACGTAATATTAGTTAGTGATAGTGTAGCAGTACGATTCGCTGTGTAAATCCTTAAATGTTCATTTTGCGTCCTAACGACACGTTCACGTTCTCAAACCAAGCAACTTGCTGCACAAAACGATATGTTAGATGATAATACTGTTTCAGAGTAGCGACACAACATATTATCGCTATCCACGTAGCTTTATATGGATTCTCCACTGACAGTAGTAGCTGAAGTAAATAGGAAAAGTTGCCAAAATCAGGCTACTTTGCGGTATTTCATTCCAGTTTTACGGCCAATGCTTATTAGATTTGTTTTCTAAAAGATTGGAGTCTTCTCTCAAAATTTGCATTCATTACCCATAATACGCAGACAATTATGCATTTTCTACAGTTTTACAAAAACATTGAATTTTGTCGAGGTAGTGTGTGCAGTAGTCGTATATACGTGTTATTGCCGTTACTAGAGTCATTTCCGGTGACAATGACTAATTTAATCGGAATACCTTCAGCTCATCTAATCCGGTATAGTGGAAAGTATTTGTGTACTTGGGTACTTTCTACAACAACAACATAACCATCTCCATCCAACGCACCAGCGACTTAAACAACAACGTTGAGCAGAGCTCAAGCAAGTAAACAGCTTATACCTTTGCATACGATTTGCATTAGTAATGAGATTTTTCAGGGGATATCTACCTCTCTACCACTACGAAAGAAGGTTAGATCTCGGCAGTACACTTTGTTCTCGCGTACTTACCTACGAATCTAGACTGGGCTAAATAAATATTACACAACATCCTTTCTGGAATAATGGCTGTTATTTTTATACTACTTTGTGTAAATTTCTTAACGAAATCTGTTGATTTAATGGGAGGGACCATTATATCGTCGTTTCCTGTCGAGGAGTAAACCAAATTGCTAGCAACAATTCAAACAAATGACTCTTCTCTGGTATGAATCAGGAACCATTTTGGTTTTTATGGACACGGGAAAACAATATGGGTAGACTACTATATATATACAACTAATTTTGTTGGAGGGGCAAAGAAGAACACAACCATCATCATTACTCCCTTTTCCACAGAGAAATCGAAATAAAAATCCACATAAAATGCTTCACGGGCAAAGAATGGAACTTTGCTTGCTGTAGTAATAGTAGTAGTAGTTGTAGTAGTACCCTCACAAAAACTAACACGCAGCAAATCTCCGAGCCAAAATGGAGAAATAAAAGGGGAGAGCAGAAGGACGAGTGCTGTAAAGAAGGTAGAGAAAAAGTGTATATATTTTTTGGAGGAACACCAGGAACAATATAAGAGGGGGAAAGCATCCGAGATGAAAAGGGAATTCACCAAAGGAAATAAAAGAGACCAAATCAAGAGAGTTGGGGGAATGGAAAAGTTTTGTTTGTCTGAAAAGTAATGAGCTCTTCAATTCCATAGACTGGAATTCTCCACTTTTTAGTTTGTATATGCTTCACTCTCTACGAGGAAAAAGTAAAAACGCAGAAGGTGGTGGTGCGGTGGAAGCTGTAAGGTGAAATTACTCTTTTCTCTCAGTCTTTTCCTCTTTCGTATAATAAAAAACGAGCTGACATAAACGAGGGACTTATACAAAGAGATAAGGGCACTGTACATATACCACGACATACATTAAATATGGAGGTGATGTGATATGAATGGTGGTAAAAGTGGTAATGGTGCCGCTAAAGCAGGCTAAGACAAAGGCATTTCACATTCACTTTTGAAGACTTTTCTAAAACTTCAGTCTATAAAGCGGAATGAGAAAGAGAGAAGCATAATAATTATAGTAGATGGGAAGCAAAAGATTCAGCTTGGTTATTTTAAAGGTTTTGCTTTCCCCTTCGATATGCTGCTATGCTAGTAATAATATTTTTATATGCAGCAGTCCCATGTAAACATATGTAGCCACATTTTGTAGAGTTAAATGAAGGAATAGGTATACATGTCGATAATTTTCTCGTCTCTTCTTTTACCTCTTTGAAAATCTAAACCACCACCGCCATCATCATCGTCATCATCATCATTAGAATAACATGCAGAGCATTGTTAACTTGGGAAAAAGACTGTGAGGGAGAGAAAAAGGGAGAAGAGGAAAAGCGTTTTGTGACTAACGTAAAAGTGAAAGAGTGCCTTTTTATATATACCACCTATTTCTGCTCATATAATTATACATGCCAGGGTTGATAATGGGTTTTGCTGTAGATTTGCCACCACTAGGAAAGGAAAAGGGAGAGAAAACGGTAAAGTTTGTCGATGAGTTTTCTCTTCCTCCAGGGAAAATAATGAGGCGAGACAGAGAAAAGTTTTACTACGGTAAAAAGCTTCCCGCATCATCATCTCTGTGTTTTATTCCACCTCGGATGTGGACGTCTCCCACAAAGAATGAAAGATTGCAAAGAATGAATATTTTCTAATCTTATATAGTAGTCTAGTCAAACTGTAAAATCATAAGCATATGCAGGAAATCCTCCACTGCATATATACGCTGTGTACTTTTGTGTTCTTCGTCAAGCTGTATTTATAGAAAGGCTTAAGTATTCTCTTCTCTCTTGCCTTCTCTGTAGTTCTTGGAAGTAAACAGCAAAGTCTTTTCAGCACTTCTTTTATGCCGTTCATCTACCCTGTCAAAACGAACCTTGTTCGGCACCAGAAAGTATATGAAAAGCTTTATGATTTTGCTACAACAATGAAACCATGTGAAATGCATACATATTTAGGCTCGCGTATATGGATAATATCTACAATGGATAATATAACGCGTAGATATACGTCATTTGACAAGATATAAGCACTTCTATAAATATCTCAAAAATGTAGCTGTGTAGTAAACAAGCGTAAAATTTAAATGATGAGCTTTTTCCTCCGACAGGGCTCCAGTTCGTGATGAAGGGATGTTTTGAGATTCTTTCTGGTGATGAGATCCTGGTGCTGTTGTGCTAAGGTATCTTTTGTACCTTTAACTATGTGTAGATATGGTGGTGAAGATGTATTGTTTATAAACTACACTTACTAGACGCTGATTGTGAATTTCGGGTACAGAAACAATAATTATCAACCGTGGCTGCTGCTATCCTTAAGGCAAAGAGAGGCGAGAGTTTTGATAATATATAAAAATCTAGAAGACAGCTAGTTGAAGACAAAATGAATGTGTATACTACAAAATATCTGAAGCTAAAAACGAAACTACTTTGAGCTATTGAGCTCTCCCTTTCTAGCATTACCCAAAATTTATCCCAAGCAAACCTGAATCCAACGAGTACTTTCCAAAAAGGGTAAAAAGGAAGTCGTAATTTTAGAAATAACGAAGTGAGAGCCTGAGCCAAAAACTAATGACTTTCATGTCTATTACAACTAGAGCGAGAGATTCATAGAGTGTAGCCTACGGCCCATCAACCCGCGAATAAAAACCATCGCATCCAATCTACCGCAGCAAGACACAATTTACAGAGAGATGATGATGGCAATAGCGGAAGATAAGCGTAATATAAGGTTCTTAGTACTTTCTCCACTTTTACCGCTCATTTCCGTCATTGCTTCAAGCCATTTATACCGAGTAATTAAGATGGTTACGCTGACTCATCGTACAATTTGATTCAAGAAAATGTTACTTCATTAGGGTACTTCTAGCAAGCTACTTTTGTTAAATGGTGAACCCTCTTTTCCTCCTCCTGCAGCAACGGAACTGATTAATTTGGAAGAAACCTGAATATTAACACAACTTGGATGTTGTGATGTACTTCTTACTTTTATTGCCAACGCAGAGAGAAATTAATCAAGAAATGTTGCTATTTATAAAACAAGCCGGGGGCAGGATTTTATGAAGCTTATTAGGCTAATAAAAAAATTCCAATTGTAAATAACTCCAGCCCTCGATAAAGTTGCTGTCTTCAGCATCTGTTTTTACAGCGGTGAATAAGTATGGATCGTAAGTAGACCGACATATTGGTTTTGATGTGTACAGGATTAGAAATAGAAGTGTGGTACGTAGGTTGGTTGTTCGTTACTGCCGCTACTGAGTTACGTAAATGCTCTAATCCCAAGTAAAAGGGGTTAAATAAAAACTCTCATGCAACTAATAAATCATGTCCAAATCTAACAAAATAAAGCAAACAGCATCTTAGAAGAAATTGTACGTGTGATGGTCCAATTTCCAGTATTGCTGTGGAGCGTGATTAGGAATATAAAGAACTTTTATGTAGATATTACCGCTCTTTACGTCTTGCAGAACGTATAGAAAAAGATGTATTTTATATCTTATAGATAAGTTAGGTTAGATATATCCTTTAACTGTACTTCTGTCTAATAATAGTAGCTTTCGATACTATCTTCTTATCTTCGTGTCTACACATGCCGGGTCATAATGACGATAATGTATGGTTGGATAAACGTGCAAAAGTTATGTATAAGTGTTTGTGGCTATAACGGGCCCCTTGGATAAATACGAAGCAATGAATGACTAGCTAAAAGTGTTATTAAAGTTCCAGAATAGTAGGAGGAAAATTTTGAATCCTC
This sequence comes from Callyntrura guangdongensis, assembly GCA_027744295.1. Classification (NCBI taxonomy): domain Eukaryota; kingdom Metazoa; phylum Arthropoda; class Collembola; order Entomobryomorpha; family Paronellidae; genus Callyntrura; species Callyntrura guangdongensis. Next base: position 11,991 of record JAHZNB010003761.1, read on the forward strand.
TTTGAAAGCACACACCACTCTTTTCCAACTCAACTAAAATATACACAGTTTTGGTTTCGCCGCTGCTGCTGCTCGACGAATCCTTAATTAATTATTCCTAAGAGTGAACATTCTTATATTGCTCCAAACTACTGGTAGAAATAGTATTCTTATGACGCAATGTTCATGTGTCTGTGTATGTGTGTGCTGGGAGAGATTCTCCACAAATTCATTAGCAATTCAAATAGAACTCCGTTAGATGAAAGCTTCAAGGATTATTTGTTTAGGAAGGAAATTCCCTTTCCTCTTTTCTTCCCGGAGAAGTTTGGAAAAGCCTCGTCTCTTCTTGTTCTTCTTCTTTTTAATGTTGACTACTTCTTCTTTCCTTGCCTCTCATTCATTTTCCGTCTAGCACTCTCTCTCTCTCTCCCTCTCTCGCTCGTTTTCCTGATAGCAATTTTCTCTTTCTCACTCAGCCTCTTAGAGAGAAAAGCTTTTAGAGCTAGCACGCCCAACTGTCGCACTTTCATCTATTTCTCAAAATGAGTTTTATATCCGCGGTTTATTACCTGCACTTTTCCGTAAAGTGGAAAGAAAAGATGGAAAGAAGAGAGAAAGATATGCCGTTGACTTACGTCAAAGCATCCTCTCTGGATCATTAATTACCAGAGTTCTAATTATCAGCGGGCAGCGGAAACTTTCCTTTCAAACTCTATATACATCCCACAATGCCGCGCTGTGCGTATGCGCATTTCATGGCTTTTTTCCACCATTTTCATCTTTCATATGGCAAGCTAGATGCTGATTGGTGGTTGGCTTATTCAGCAATTTTAATCTTTCGTCTATGCTAATGTTGGTCTGTACAGCCATTTACGAAAACAAACAGTTAATTAGATTTGCTGAAACAGTGCTACTTATCTGTATGTTTAAGTAATAAAAACGAACAAGTATAAATTTGCCGAGCCACCGTTCCATGTTTTACATCATAAAGCTGAAATTGCAGAATTATTATACCTACTCAACGACAACAACGTGAAATCGACATCTTCATCCGAAAATGAATTGTTTCTGCGAAAGTAATAATAATTGCTTTGGAAAATTCACATAGACTCCGATCTCTCTAATCAATGAAACGAACTCAAAAGAGTTGCCCAATTTATCCCTGAAATTGCCCGCATATACTGTAGCAGTCAAGTCCGGTTTTTAAGTGAAATAAACGTTAATATTACTACAACTTTTGCAAGTAATAAAAACACGTATAAATACAAAATACACAAATGCACATATATTTCAATAAAATAGGTGGGGTGTATGTTTTGGGTATAAAGAGTGAAATCAACAGTCAACAGAAAAGGTTGAATAATTGGTATTATTTTAATCAGAGTCTATTCATCTTTTGCAACTGCACTCATTGTTGTTATTATTATTGTTATTATTTTGTTTCATCATCTGAAAAAGTGGTCTTACTCTTGATTACGCCCGATTTTTTATGCTTCAGAAAATGCACAACTACTCCATGCTACTTTTTGTTTTCTAGGGATGCAGTTGAGTTGAGCCATTTATCTGCTATTGATACGATGTGATGATGAGTCCACTTCACAGCACAATGTATCGTCTTATACAGAGTGTGTGCTTACGTCTTGCTAACCTTGAAATGACTTTTTGTCTGCCGGTGTGCAGATAGTTAAACAATTGCATAAAAGTGAATCCAGATCGAGATTGCAAATTTTTTAACACTGTCATCATATACATAACATACAAATAAAAAGATAGAGGATGTTGTTGTTGGTAGTACAATGATAGCATAATATTATCACTATCAGCTAAAATCATATTTTTTTTTGCAAACTGCAAGCACTCAACACACTGTTCTGCTGTTTTAAATGATGACTCGCAAATAAGATGGTGAGATAGTAGTAAAAATAAGCGATATAAAAAATATTCATGTGCATTGAAAATTTGCAATCTGCCCGAAGCAGTGTGTAAAGGTAAACTTTGGTCCCCTGATAGTCTAGCCCGGTGTATATAGATTGCAGATTATACAACTTGCAATTCTACTACTACATGTTGTTCTTGTCGTTATTCCTTGTCTGTCTACATCAATTTTAATACCTTCGAAACGGCACAACAAAATAATAGCAGTAGTCGTAGTAGACGTAGTAGAAGAAGCAGCTAGAAGACCATTACTACGTACTACGTAACGTAAGACGAAGAGAAGTAATACCGTGGGAAAAGAGAGACAGATGGAGATGCAGTTTAAAAGAAAACTGCAAGCTGTCATTTACTACTCTACCACAACAAACGAGATGAGAGACGCGTATCATGGAAAAAAATACTAATAAATTGGCAAACGACATGTTTGGGTTTTTTACTTTGTATTATTACTCCTGTATACTGGTGATGATGATGATGATCATGCTGCTCGTTTTGAGTACATATATGCAGATCAGAGTTAACTGGCAATTATCACAAGATCCTCTCTGGCTACTAGTTCATCCCAGGCTAGGAAGGCTTTTTCTAAATAACTGTTGGTCGTTCCCGACGGTCTCAAATTCTCAATGTTTATGTTTAGCTCTTCCGAGCGGCGTATTGAGAGGCAAAGTGAAAAATTATGACGATCAAAAAGGAACTGACACTGTAAAATAGAAGAAACATTGGTACAAACGAAGATTATAAGGACAGTTTTGACTGCATAACCAACCAGTCTGAAGAAAAAAGGTTTCTTTTATAATCTCCAACTAACAATAGTAGTGGTAGAAAAAAAGTAATGGTGTGTGGCGATGTTAGGTATAATCCCCTATTATTTTCTTGAAATAGGGAGTGCATGGTTCTTGTACTTGAGTGCATCATCGTCATCATCATCATCACCGTCGTCGTCGTCGTCATCATCAACATCTTGGGACTAAAGTGGTCAATTGAATACCTGATTACGTAAAGTGCTGCGTGTATATAATAATTGTGCAAAAGAAAATGATAGATTTTACCATTATTCACTGTCCCTAATCGAGCTCAAGTACTGTCTCGTAAAAACTGCCGTTTGTACTTCGGTTACATCTGCGCGGACGGATGGATTGAGTAAGAAGCGGAGAAACACAAAAAAGTTTAAGTGTGTGCTTTTTCTTGGTCGACTGCACTAATGATGCATGCATGTTATCATGTAGTTATGCTTTTGAAATAACTTTGCATCTTAATTTTCACCTTGTCTTCTACATTCTTATGACATATTATATTGGACTATTTTTTAAAAATAATGATAATAAGCCTTCACAGCGCGTGATGTGAAATGTACTTACGCATTAAAATTATAATAAATTGCTCTCGTCTCAGACTATCGCACTAAAAAGAGACGATATTATTATTTCTCGGTAAGTATGAAGAAGAAAAATGATGTTCTGATGGTAATGGTGCTAGCTGTGGAATGGCTAAGTAAAAAATCAGAAAAGAAAATCAGCGAGATGGATGGCTTCAACTTGTACATTTCTGATGCAGACCACGAACAACCAATTTATTACTGGTATACTCAGGTTGCTTGTTTTCCTATTAGCTCTCAGCCGTGACGTTG
>JAHZNB010003762.1:0-10958 GCA_027744295.1 Callyntrura guangdongensis
CCAAAACTGCCCTAAATATTTTCTAGGGTCAAAATCAAACGGTTATCAAAAATGATAAACATTGTTGTAATATGGTATCATTCTTTGACGCGTCCGCCTCCAAAATATGAATGCGGCTATGCTTAATAAAATCGTTTTCCTGAGTGAAGAAAGGAATCCTCCTCTAACCTTTCATTAAAAGTGTATATGAAATTTTCATTTCAATAAAACTTGAACTGACCTATAACATATTAGAAGACTTAATTATAAAAGTAAGGTAAGATACACCGTTTACGACTTACGGTTACTCCACAATCATTGAAACGTGCTGCCTGATGTTTGCTAAAGGACGGGCGATATTATGCACCTGTTGTAAACGCTTTTAACTTACACACTTATTCCCAACTCGTAATGATTTTTGCTTTGTGTAGTGTAACTTGCATATAATGTGTCAAGTTCAAGTACGTTTGAAAGATAAAACTATAGGCGTCTGCTAAGTTACAATTGATATTCTATGATGGCATCCTACATACGCTCATTCTCCGGGGCAGCATGGGACCATTGAGACCGGCCGGTCTTAAGACGAGTATACACGGTAATTGTGACCAGTAGTTTAATGATAATGTGTCTGGACGACAATGCTGCAGGTTAGTTTTAATAGAAATTTGGAATATATTACTATGGATGTACTAGAAAAAATTGAGACAGTCATTCATTTACCTGCATAATGGATTAGTTTCGAGCAGTGGCAGACAATATAATGGCCATAATCTTCATCAACATAACAATAAAAACATCATGCACATGAAATATGCAGTATATTATAATAAATATAATCAAGACACACAGGTAAATAAAAACTTTACAACTAAAAACCATGTTCTCAGCCTTTCTGATAAGTAATATTGTAGTTTAAGGAGAGAGTTTATTTAAGACACGAGTCGCAGTTGTGAATAATGATTTTTGCTAAAACATATACGAAAAAATGCATACCCCTATTCATATAACTAATAGAATGGTATAATAACAGAGAGAGAAACACTTGCATACTAAGAAAAGGTGGAATCCGGATAAGCGGCAATATAATATGCATCCCATCAACGACATAATGCATGCAACTAACGATGCATGCATACACGTTCGCTGTTTTCACTACGGAAAGTATCTATGGTAGTCGGGTATTTTGCCTGGGCTCACACAGCTCTCGTAAATTTTATTCCTTTCATCATCGTCATTTATAAAAAAAATTTGCACGTATTCTTGATGGGCCTCGTTTTTTACAAGTGAATGAGCGAATCATAAAATATTGCTTTTATTATTTTGTTTACAGTGGACATATAGTTAAAAGAGAGGTTTCTTAACACAACTGCAGTCACAGTCAGTCAGTTTTACACGCTATAAATACAAAAAAAACACGATGTCCGAAAAACAAGATGTAGTAACGTAGCTGGGCGCTAATTAAGTAATTTTAATTAGATGCTCGACGACATATTATTTCATCAGCATTTCCCACGGAAAACTTCCCGCTTGCCTCTATGATTTTAAGCCAATTTGGTCAAAATTTTCAGTCAAAATACCAAAATTTCAGTCGTTGCTAAGTTTCAGGATAAGGATATTTTAGAAAAGTCAATAGGATGAACTTAAATTTTAAAAATATTGTTTCTCGTGGTGAAAACAAATGGTATGCTATATCTTGTGTTTTACCATGGCGTACAAATTGTGACTAGGCCAAAATGCATAAAATCGTTATCCATTTTTTCATCCGTTCATGCAAAATATTTATAAATTCCTTTACAATAGTCATGACAGTATGTTGATGCCTTGTATATAAAGTTGACAAAGATATGTACTACTACACTACATGAAAGACAGACAAACCATGAGTGTTACAATAAACATTAGCAACTACCCTTTGGTAAAAAAGTGCAGCCAGTGCAAAAAAGGAAATTTTGATGATATCTTCCTATAGTTGCTCTTTTCAAAGTCATTATCAACAGTCTTGCATAGGTCATGCAGAAGATATGGTCATGGTGATACATTTAAATTCGTTTCGCATGTGTATGCTATATGTGATTGTGATGTCGAATAGTCAGATTGTGAGATCACTAAAATCTCAATCTGTGAATGAATGATAGAAACTTGCAAAGTGCAAATGTGAATGGTGTCATTATTGCAACAGCAGCAACATAAAAAAAATGCGAATGTCTCGGCAATCGGCATGCAACGTAAGTGGCACCTACAAGATTATGATTACATATTATGTATGCATGTATGTATGTATATAAACTTAAATTACGTAACCAAACACGCTATATGTCCATGATTGAAAGTTTTTATTATTGTAATACTCGTTCATTGTACAGAGAAACAGGTAGCGCTCAAGCATAATTGCTCATTCATGCTTAAAAGTTTTAAGTTGAAACTGTTTGAAACACATCTCGAGAGGCTCCAGCTGCCCAGTAACCTATTCCTGAAAGCAGAACAGTTTATGCGTTACCACGACCGTTTAACCCTAATTGCTAAGGTTACGTTATACGTTTATGGTTTGGGTCGTGTTCATGTGTGCTGTGGTGCGAGTTGATTGCCAAAAACTCAGTTCTAATTTATAATTTAATCAAACGTATCCGAGTTGAAACGCCAAAAATAATATGACCCCTTGGGGGTCAAACGGGAGAAAACTTGGGAATTATACACATACATAATATGAGATCATAACGTGGAGACATGCTGTAAGTAAGCATTACCCAAATAATTTGAGGTGGAGATTTCCACCGTCTGTGGCAAGTGCAAGTGTGTATGCAGACGCTTATGGAACAAAAATTTGGCGGAAAGCACGTTGCTGTCTATTTACATAAAAACAAGAAAGAGTCTAGCTTCTCTTCAAGCCATAATATGCACCCAGTTCAGGTGCTTGGCATATAATATCTCACTAATTGTAAAAGATGTTCATCTTCTTCAATCCTTCCATTCGCTATAGACATCTGCTCTGCTTCAGTGGTAATAAATTAAACTATGTAAATTTCTTGTAATTATTTTCCAGCTAAACCTCTAAATACTATTTTGGTTGTCAAGGAAAGTAGATTTTTAATTTACAACTGACACAGGACACAATATATGGTATACTAACATGATCAAACAGTTACTCTTCAGATATCATAACTTCAGTTCTCAACAACTGACGACTACGCCTGTCGTCTCTCGCCAAAAACATACCTTAGAAAGAGATCATAGACCTATGAAGTCACTGACATCTTCCTATGTACCGTTTATGGAAAGACGACAGTTTCAGGTACTGTGATGAAAAGGGGGCAGAAGAGGAGAATAACCATATTCTGCGGATCTTGAAGGGATTTATCGTCCATGGACAGTTGTAGTGATCCGCATTGAACAAACGGCTTGGTACTCACTGTACTCATACGCCAAGATTCAAACTTCTCAACAGAATGTTTTCACGCGCATTTGCAGAGTTAATGTACAAATGTTGAACCAAACCTTATAACCTGTTGACATATATCCAAATCGATTGAAAGGAACCCACATTAAAAGTTTCGAACCGTATGGGGATCACAGTGGTAAAAATGTCTTAAAAGGCCGGACAACGAGAGTCTCCCACAGACAAGCAAAGGGATTACTAATAGGTTTATTGCTATTACCTACGCTACCTAATAATTACCAAAACGGCAAGTGCAATTTATACAATGCATTTTTATTGCTGAAATGCAAATACCTACTATTCGTTTCATAAGCCAATATGCACATACATCCCCCACCCCAACTTTTGAAGACTGTTAAATAATAATTACTTACTTTAAACACTCTGCTAAACGTAACATAATTGTTCTCAAAGAATACATAGGTAACAAATTCTTTTATTGCTCACATAACTCACCACCACTACTACTTCTACTACTACAAACGTTAACAAATGCTTGCAGGCAATCAGGAAAAAAATCTCCGCCTTCGTTTTAGTACATCCTCCATAAAATTAGTGTAGGTACTAAAGCACTTATTGAAAAAGGTTGGGAAACAACAGATTAAAAATATACTAAAAAAAAGTCCATACATGCACACAGAGCAAAATCCCTGGGATGACATTCACCCGCTTATAAAGTCGACACATTATACAAAACGTGTATATGTGCATTACTTATACTAGTCCTTCTTTTTAGCAATCCTTATTATATTTTCGTCTAAAAACTTCAATTCAAGTAGCACCCTTTCCCCTAGAGAATTGTCTGAGAGCCTGTTCAAAAGTTCTTCATCGTCTATCTACGAAGCTCCCGGTGTAAAAAAAATATTCTCTCGTTCCCGCAGTTTCTCTACTTTAGATATAAGATTAAAAGTCTATTTTCGCCCTAGTCAAGTTAAAAAATAGGATGATGCATCAGAGATACGACGACGACGTGAAATGTTCCCTCTCTCCCTCTCTTATCAGCAGCACTCTCAGACATGCTAATCCAGTAAACTTATTCTGTCTATTACGCTCCAAATTGTAAATTTTCAAGACGAATGTATACAGAATAAGTCATCCTCATCATTATTATCATGAGAAGAGTGTGTGGAGTGAAAGAAGGTAATTCTACTTCCAATTTAAGGAAGTAATAGAAAGCCACTTGAAAGTGGATTATAAAGCTGAATTTGCAACTTCTACACACTCTCAAGCATAATATTTCAAGATGACGATACGATGGTTTGCCTGCATCGCAGCAACAAACGTGCTGATGATGGAATCTACAGACTGATTCCCACGGGTACAAAAAGTGCAATGACTAAAAATGTTGAGCTCTCTGTGTCTACAAAGAAGGATGAAGGAAGAAGGCTGGTGGTGTGTGTGTGTCGTGTATAATATAAAGCTTTAATTCTTTTTCCAGACTACTCATCATCATGCAATCCGTAAGTGCAAAAATATTTCATTGCAAAACTATTCTTCTTCAACTTGTCCCTACCATATCACCACACCACTGACGAATCGCTTTCTTCAGCGAAATCGCTTAAAAATGCTGATTTTGCAGTTTGGTGCAACTTCTCTTACAGTGATCGAGTCGGTAGTCTTGTGTAATCCTGCGGAGAAATGCATTTTACGTAAAAGTGTATAACAGGTGCAGCCGTCTCAGAATTTTGACCGGTGCAGGTCGCAAAAGCACAGCTACAAAACTTAAATTGTATAACGTTTAAATGCCATTTTTTATAAACCTTTTACACGTCGTCGTTGCCTACAATTTCCTAAATTCCACCTCACAAATCTCTCTTTTTTAAAACTAAATATCGAGTACAGACAGTTACATTTTGTGGATTACGTCTCAATCCTACTAAACATGTTTATAAAAGTGCAATTTCAGTGTCAGCCAAACATCACCATCATTCATATAATAGCGATCATTTTCTGCATGCAATGCTGTGCTCTGACTTTACTTGATAGTATCAATTTTCTTTCGTACACAAAATCGTAAAAATCTCTTATCATTAAAATGTTTACTACCGGATTTTGCAATTTTTATGCAACCGTCCCATATTAACCAACTAGAGCAGTATCTCATTTTCATTCGGCTATCATCCTCACTATCACGCACAAAAATGCACCCAGGTAAAAAAAAAGTTTTTTCCTTGGCTAAATGCATCACACGTTGAATAACTGAAAAATTCTTGAGTGAACAAACTGTGTAATTTAAATTTTTTTCTATTGATGTGCTAGTCAGAAAAAAATACTCTAGACTATTTCTGCTTAAAAAATACTACTTGCACTTTTGGCACTTTTTTACATCAACCTACGCAAAAGAATATATAAAAAATAGGATGTATATGACCTAACCATTTAATGCACCATCATTATTATCCACTTCATATATATCCGTTTATATTATTTATTATGATGACTACCATTACAAATGACGACATGGCTAAATGCATCACACGTTGAATAACTGAAAAATTCTTGAGTGAACAAACTGTGTAATTTAAATTTTTTTCTATTGATGTGCTCGTCAGAAAAAAATACTCTAGACTATTTCTGTTTAAAAAATACTACTTGCACTTTTGGCACTTTTTTACATCAACCTACGCAAAAGAATATATATAAAAAAAATAGGATGTATATGACCTAACCATTTAATGCACCATCATTATTATCCACTTCATATATATCCGTTTATATTATTATTATGATGACTACCATTACAAATGACGACGACTCTTTGTGCTATCAACATGTGATAATCATAATCACAAATTACCATGAAGGTGAGCGGTGAGCTGTTGAGTCGGCAACGCAACGGCAAGCGACTCATTCAAGTGGGGCCACTTGAGATACATCTTGAAAAAGTTTTCATGCATTGCAATTATTATTACAAGAATATGCAAAAAGATTGTGCACCACACACACACACAACCAAGTAGTTTGTGTGTGGCAAAACACTCTCAATCTCCTACCATTCATCTTCCTTCACCCAGTCAGTAGTAGCCCAAACTACTGACTTTTTAGTAGTCAGTGAGAGAAGCAGTCAGAGAGTTTTGTAGTAAGAAAACAACAGCTAATGAGACGTATATGCAAGTAGGCAGATTACAAAAATGCAACAACAACAACTTGAACAGCAAAACAGTAAGCGAACAGCGTGCTTCGAAAGAATTCATCCAATATACTTGTTAATGAATCCGTTAAGATCCAATTAATAAGAAAAATATGAATGTAGAGCTATTACTATATAGCGATACCTTATTCATTTTTTTATCATTTTTTTACCATGCCACACTTTGTGGTGATGTGTATAGGTTTTACTTATGCAAAAGAAAAATTCGTAATAAATGAAAGAAGAAAAAAAGACATACCGAGTGCGAAATGAGTTTCTCCCAACAGGAGCAACACAGTCAGAATGATTAGACCACGATAGGTAAACGTACAGCAGCGTACTCGACAGTCCACCTTCAATGACGACGACGGTTTGTTGTAGCTTGGCAGATGCTTCATGTCGTCAGTCGTCGTTGCTTCAACAGTTATGTCGCGAGAGAGAAGAATTCACAAGTGAAAATGAAATCACGGTAAAGGACAAACTTTTTGCTCGCGTATATAGATCCAACGCGAGATATAGCAGCCTATATAATTTATTACTGGCAACAAGACAATTCTACTTGATGGATGTAACCGTTTATGTAACAAAAAAGGAACAAAGACCAATTGACAGAAACTTGAAAATAGGTTGCAATCCTGAGAAAAATAAAGTAAAACACACTCTCTGCCCTTTTTTATTTGTTTTGATGAACAACAGTTTCTTTGATAAACTATTGACACTTAGAAAATATTTATTCAAGGCGGACTGAAAAACAAAGCGTTGAGTTTTTGGTGTGTGTGTGCAAACTTTATTGCTTATTGCCAGAGAAGATGATTTTCTTGCATTCTGTCTTGTGACAAGTTCACAACTAACATAAACCGTAGAGCTACTTTCGGATAATATAAGGATATCTTCTGCTGCTGCTAATACTCTACGATATGCGATGGACGGCCGATTCGTAGAGGGAATTTTTCCTTTGCAGAGAGAGAGAGAGAGGGAGAGAGAGCGCTTGGTATAACGTAGTTGCTTGGGCCAAGTTATGCACAAAAAATACAAACTTTACAATGAAGCCGTGGTACGGTAAAGCTTGTTTGCTCCCTGAAAGAGAGAGAGAGAGAGAGCTGGTCGCTTCTTTCTTGCTTAACTTATTATTACTCGTGTGAGTGTGTTTTGTGTACACGTTGTGTGCAGGCAGAGAAGAGCAAAAAAAGTTCGGTTGTTTTCCTGACAAATTTTTTTATTAACTCTCTTAAAACCAAGCCAAAACATGTAGGGCTTTTGCGCTTTTATATAAGGATATATAATTCAACATATCGGCACATTTTTCTGGGTGATCCGTTCTTACATTTTTTGAATTCCTTATTCCATGGTTTATCATTAATCGTTTTTTTCCGGGAGGACGTTTTACAAGATGTAATTATTAGACCAGATGGCAATTGTCCTACCACCCCATATTATTGTGGAACTGTACAAAGAAAAAAATATATGTGAAAAGATCTCGCGTCACTTTTTATTACTTTCACTCAGCTTTCACTGGCTTATTTTTTGACCGAATTAGAATACCTAACAACAATAAATCTGCTACACCTGAGATAAAACTATAACAGGATCAGGCTTCTTTTATACAAACGTTTTCTATCAACCTGGGTGTACAATTGGCGATGTGGTGATGTAAAGGTTAAACTTGTTTTCCTTTTGTACAACACGATCATGATAAGATAATGATACTCTTTCAGTTTTTACTCGATATTTAGCCTATTACATAATATTTTTTGCGAGATGATTCATGATTTACAGCTCATTACCATGATTTATCATTGTCATTCATTAATTTGTGCTGTATGATCGGAAGGGGAGAGAGAGAGGGCTACGCACCTGTAGTATAGACCTAAAAAATCACTGTAAGGAGTATAATTCATACTGCTGCTGGTGTGGTAGTGATGGTGGTGGTGTTGCTATTGCTGCTATGTATGTGTTTTACATTTTTACATGATTAATGGGATGTATAACCTATGTATTAATTTCATGAATTTTTATTTGACAGCTGAATTGTTGTTGAAATGTGGTCTGAGGAGCGAAACTGATGAAACGAATGTATATAGTTTAAGACACCTCCACCAACTGTTCGATGGAATGCCAAAAAAGAAGAAACAGTGTATCATCAAATTTTTTAACTACTATCACTATAACTACAGCTAGTTTGTAGTAGTACTCATCATCATCGTCGTCGTCGTAGTAGTATATAAAGTTGCTGAGATGTGGTGGCATGGCATAGTGCTGCGGTGCGATGAGTTTGCTGATGCCATATTATCACTCTACTACACTCTCCATATTGTGAAGCATCTACTACTATTGACTATTGTTGTTTTCTAGGGAGAGAATGCTGCCAGTTCACGATAACAAGAATGAATGGTTCTATAATGAAACACACTGGCCAAAAAGAAACATTGTTGCAAAATGCTCTCTTGGTGGGGTGGGTTTGGCCGCGATTAGCTGCCAGCTATTACTACCTTGAGCATTTTACTTGAAATTGTGTGTTCGCTTTTGTTTTGCGAGATGAATGTAATCAAAAAGCCAGCAAAATATTGATGACTTTGGCCATTATTACGTGTATACGTATGGCTAGATTTGTATTGAACATGATTTAAGGATATGATTAGCTGGACATAGTCTTCTTCAGTAGTGCCATTAGTCAAACCAAAAAAGACCTCAAATAAACTCGTTCACATAAACAAGCTCTCTTTGTAAATTGCTCTCTCTCTCTCTCTATCTCTCTCTCTGGGTCTCACTCAAAGCTCAAATCAAATCAAGTCATACTCTCGCAGCCATTTAAAGCAACGCATTTATGGAATTCTTTTGTGTGCAGGCAGGGCAGAGGCAACCGGCAGATACGTACGTACTTCACCTACTCAACGAGTTTCAAGGCAAGAAGGCCCAAATACTTTACGTTTAATGACGTTGGATGAAATTATTGTAGTATTATTGGTATATTATGGTTTCATGGCATTTATCAGATTTGAAAAGTACGACGTTTACATACAAAATGCAAACAGGAATAGTAGAAAAACAAAAAGTCGGGCCGTTGTACAAGCAGTTAGGTAGCACACATTGCCGGCAAAATTATGCCGTAATATTGCAGAGGAGCTTAGATTTGGGTGGGGAATATACAAAATACAGGCCGTTACTTGACACAGTGGTTATACAAAGTCAGTTACTTTTTAGGTAGTCTATTGGAATTGAAATTGGAATTTTTCTTGGCAAATTGAAAGATGCCAACATAAGTTTGTAATTCAATAGCTCTAAAAAGCGAGAACCATAATAGCAGGTAAAACCCAAGGATAATTAACCTTCATTTTATTTACAACGTAAAAATTGAAGGCGAGCTACGCATTTGGTGTGCATTACAAGTGGTTAGTGGTAATAATCATCATGACGTAAATATTAAATAATATTTATGGACTTCATCATTCTCAGTAATCTCATCACAAAATGGAACTCTTTAATCCTCAGTTTTGTTTATGTAGGTAGTCATGCTAACATATTTCTACTTGTAAAAATATCCTTACTACTTCATTTATTGTCTTTTTATGACATCCTTGTAAAAAATGGCAAATGTATGCCGTTATAACAGAGCATTCAAAAGTTTAATTGGTAAAAAATAATAATCCAAAGTTTGGTTGGCATCTCTCAATTTACGAGAAAGGATTCCAACCAAGCTGTAAGAAAAAGTAACTGGCTTTTATATAACTAGTGTTTCAAGTAACTACTTGTCTTGTGACGACCACGTTTTGAAAATGTATTATACTTACACTTACCAAATATCAATTACCAAAACGTATAAAATCACATATTTTTACTAAAATAAGATTTCATATTACAAAATTTAGGTACGTATTAACCTTCACCTTTACTGATTTCTAGCACCATTTGTAACTAATTAGTTCCGTTCCATTGGGACTTAATGGTATTTAATGTTCCCGTAAACGGACCTACTTGCTCAATTTATTACGCGTTTTCTTCTAAAAATAGACCATCGTCTCTGCATGCCGGTCAACAAACTCATTAAACAACCAAATGATGGAATACCATAATTACATCATAGAATTTATGAATTTAAAATGATTTTTTTGGCTTATTGGATATAAACCTACCACCTCGTGTCATAACGCCTGCTTAGGACTCTAGAAGTTGCACGGCATACATGCCTAACATGACAAAATTTCTTGACATTGTTTTGTCTTGAAGAAGAATTCAGAATAATTTCGAAAGCTTGACAAATTAAACAACATCCTTCCTTTTATTTCCACTAACGATCCCATGTATTATTACCTTTAATTAAATTAAATTTTGTTTTCGTTGATAAAATAAATAATACTGCATACTATAACGATGAGCTACGGTCTGTGAAGGGTCCCAGCTTGCAGTTCAAACAAAACA